>JARBEQ010261981.1:0-10417 GCA_030265355.1 Tritonia tetraquetra
CCGAGTTTCAAGGAGAAAAATACCCGACAGTGTCGCTGCCGGGAATCGAACATGGTACCTTTCGCTTCAGAGAGAACCGTACCTCTGCGCCACTGGGACCCATGATTTATATCTACGGTGGCAATTTGTCATCATCGGCTTTTGGATTTAGCACAACATTATTTCTGTTTTATCGTCATTCAACTTAAGTTTATTGCAATCCATCCAAAATTTAACACCCCGAACACAATCTTTATTGGAACTGACTAATGAGGATAAATTGTCCGAAACATCACTTTTGTACATTTGAGTGTCGTTGGTATAAAAGTGATACCAATTCATATCATGTTTTTTTTTTTTAATTTGGGCCAGCGGCTGCGTTTTCATGGTAAATAGAATTGGTCCGAGAGCGGAGCCTTGCGGTATACCATATTATATGAGATATGATTCTGTCTAGATGCATATGATAGTGAAAGTCTGGGAAAGTAATTTAAAACAAAACGAGGCAGATTCACATGTTGTACATTCAAATTTTGTTGCGGATACAGTGTTAAGTCTGTCTGAAAATATAAAGAGACAAAATTTTGATTTTTCTTCTTTCTATTCATTAGATCTACCACTTTCGTTCTACCCGTCACATTGTCGATATTCTTTATTTCTTGCCCTTTTTTGTTATTTTTCATTGTTGTTGACCGACCTTCCCAATCCTGTATATTTCATATAATAAAATATGATATTTAATTTCAAAGTCATAGCAATATTAGTGGGAGTACTTGATAACTCAGCAAAATGTGTATCATTACAATTTGTCTTCACTGCTTTCCATTATAAATGACTGCACTAACTAGTGTATAAATTGCAATATTCTTTCTTTCTTATCCAGTTCCCTTTTACCATTACAGTGTAAGGACCAACACTATGTGGATCAAGATATTAAGCCAAGCAGGTGATCAACCCACTGTGAAATTGCAATATTACAGAAAAGAAAATTGAAAAATAAGTGAGTAAGGGCGCATGTAAAGCATACATCTTTGCAACATAAAGGCTGGCTAGCGTGGGGGCCACTGTATTTGAAATTTTAAAATAATGAACTCTAAGTAACCTTTTTTATTTCTAATCTTAATTATTACTATTACTTTTAAATTGAAAGCACAATTTTGCTGGACATTTACTGCAACTTTATTAGAAGTTAAAATTATGATTTTAAACTTGTTCAATGCAGTAAGGTCATATCAAAGTCAAAGGAGGTCCACAGAGCTTTCAAATTCCACACGTATCTCCAGGGCAGAGCCTTGAAAATTGGAAGCTTCAGAGAAAAAAACATTCTGTACAGGCAAGATCCAAAGGCCAGCGACTATACCACTCAGTGACAGAGACCCCCAAACATTGACTTACAGACAGATTTGTGATTTTCACTTTCACCTTTGAAAATGGAAGGATGTCTTACACAAAATGAGAGACCACGCCTTTTTGTGAATTAAAATTTATTTCACAGGATTGTTTTGTTCACAATATTTCATATTTGTTAATATCATTTACAAAATAATATTTTAAAAACTTCATGTACCAATTTTGATTTGTTAATAAATTTACTTAAAGGTGGTTTTTCATCAAAGCAAAGCTTAACTACATTCATATACAATTCTTTTAAAATATCAAATGTATATACATATAACCCAGTAGTCTGAAAAGAGACGAGTATAACCATTAAAGTGGTCGCAATATAAAAACTTGTCAGGTAAAAAATTATTTACTTTCATTTTGAAATGTGAAACTAAATTTACAGATTCAAGGAAATGAAACAAGATTTTTTAAAAAATTGGTCAAATACCATACCCATAAACATTCAAATCCCTGTAAAATTTCTTTGCCTATTGGATACAGAATAATGCTTCAGAAAAAAAAGCAATGGCAAAAAGGGAGACTTTGGCGATATTGTGCGAGAAAATAATTTTTATACAGAAAGTATTTCTTTCCATTCTTTTTCCTCAATTCTGATAAAGTTTAGCTGCATGGCTTCTGCTCATCTGATAACAGAGACAAAGACACCAATTTGTGCATCCACTTTTTATGACACAATGTATTGTTCACTAACCGATAAAATATACAATTTCATTATTACGCCAGGGAGGAAACTTGAAAGAAGTCAGTGATCTATGACTCAGTTTGAGTTGGAGATTTTCTTTGAAAACAAGTTCAGCAGATCTTGTTTGGCAAAACTGTTTCTTTCCTCAGCTTCAGCCCCCCCCCCCATTCTGTACAACACTGCAAGAAACTACCAAGCAAATCTATGAGTGAACAATGAGTACAAGTAATTAAGTATTGAAGAGTTACATCTGTACACATCATAATGCTAACAATTGATTGACAAAAAAAATAAAAATTGAATGACAACACATGGTGTTTATATATCAATTATCATGATTACTTAGCGTTTTAGGGCACTTCAACACAATTTGGTTACATCAACACCCTGATGATAAAATAGAACAGATGATCCTAATTCATTCAATTCTTATATCAGTATCAGTTTGAGAAATTTTATGAAAATGATTGCTATCAAGTCTGTGGAATTAGAATACATAGCAATAGTTGTTAAAGACAAAGCATTGACTTAATCATATGCATAATATTACAGCTAGCAACATAATAAAGATCAAGACTTACAAAAATGCAATAATAATGGCGGATAACATTCTATAGATTTCATGAATGATGGAGAAATGAAAAGGCCAGGAAATTTTTCTTTGATGGAACCATAGGAGTAAAACAACAAATGAAACCTTCAATCAACTTTTTCTCAATGAGGAGACTACACAAGATGAACAAGGGGTGATAAGAAGTATTTCCTTTATCATCTGTCAATAGCTATACAAGGGAAAAAAAGATGATTTAGGTCATAATTCTTTATCAAATATAATAGGTTCATCAGTCTTTTATTTTTAGAAATAACCTATTTTCTTCATCATACATTGCATACATGACACATAAATGGTTGAGTATAAAAATCTTTCTGAATCACCTTATATAATATGAAAACATAGTTTGGGTGTTATAATTCAGTGATATAGAATATTTACAATAATTTTAGAAAGATTTATAAACAAAACCCGACAAAAAATGAGAGGACAAGAGCAAGATGAGCTTGTCTTATTAGTAAAGTTAAGTAGAGGAAAGTGACAAGGCCTCGGTTTGAAGAGTCTTTAACCACGGTAAAATTGTAGAAAAATGAATTTGTTCACCGGTTCTAAGCTATTTGTTAATTCCTGGTTCCATGTTGAAATTCGTTGCTATCGGATTATTAACGTAACAAGTGAGTGGCATTTTTCATAATCTTTTTCTTCTGATACTAATGTACATCTAGACTGTTAAAACTTGAGATGGAAAAACTTGTACCATTATTAGATCACGACTTGAAAATAGGCATTTTGATTGGCTGACAAATTTCCCTTTCAAAACAGGATGTTTTTCAAATAATATGGTGCCTTTTGGTTGAAAAGTAATAAACGAGAAAATCTGCCCTTGTACATTTGTAATCCGACAGCGACGAATTGATGACACAATGAATTGATGATGGAGCAAATGGAAGACTACACTGTGAGTTGGTAGGCACAAGAAAACTAAACCATATGAAGTCATGTATCGCTAAAAGTTACATCAATATAATACATAAAGGCAGTTGCATAGCTGCCAACTTTTCAGAAAGCAAAAACAGACTCCCATACGAGGTCTGTCACTTAGAGCCATAAACGACGTCATATTGAGCCTACTGGTGAATACTGTCTACCTTATTCTTCGACCTATTTGAAGTTAAAGTACAATACAATACTACAGCTTACCTATTTTAAGATGTTTGTTTACAGCATAATGCTTGTTTCAGGGTTCCCACTCAAAATTCATGAAAAAATTCAAGACCAACAATGAATTTTCCACAAATTTTATAGATTACAGATTTAATATGTATCATTATTATATGACATGAAATCATAGTGACTAATTTCAATTAACCTGCTATAAAATATAGTCTCTGAATTGTTTTGCCAGACCAAATACCATTGTATACATTGTTATAACCTTATCCTCGTTTTTTTGTGGCTTTTTGTAATTTGTTGGTATGTTTACTTTCAGCGATTGCTTTTACTACTTCATTCACACCTGATTCACAGCTAAGGATAATCCAACACATACTGGTTTACCACTTATAATAAGATAATAAAGACTATTTCTAACTAAAACCCTATAATATACTTTCAGACGAACTAGATCGGTAAAGAGAAAACGAAAAGTAGAGCATTAGAACGCAGCGAGTCGATGTTCGCAATGGCAGACTAGATACCAGCGAAGCCCCGGATTTTAAAATGATTGTCTGGCTGAGTGACTAAATGATAGATTTATTTCAAATACTAGATTTCGAATTACAACATTGAATCGCGATCTAGACGTGTCCAGCTAGGTACTAAACAAAGTTAATGTCAACAGGAAAGCTGAAGCACCAGCGGGATCGAGCGAAATCCTTGAGATCCATGGCGCAATTACTTCCGATTCTTGTATCGAACTCATAGAGTACACAGTAAATAGACAATATAGATAGCAGTAGTAGTAGCAGTTGTTCAACAAAAATGGTATTATAAATCATCCGACCATTGATACAACTTTACTACAGTGTACATTCTTTTCACTGCCGATAAAAGAGTTCCACTATATCCGGTAAATTTGTGATTTCGCAGAAAATGAGTTCTCATCACCCGTAACATCTCCGCTGACCGTCTTGACAAAAAAATCATAATCCTAAAGAGAAAAAATGATTCAAAATCTGCGTATTTTGCTTCAAAAATCTTTTTTTTTCTTCAGATTTTACTCTAAAATTCAAGAGCTTTCTCTTTTTTCTCCAGAAGGTCAAATTGTACTAAATACGATTTTATCGTAACAGTTGGCAGCTATGCAGTTGTATGTTAACTCAAAATAAATGCATTTCGTTTTCAATATAAAAAAGAGCGACTGTACAAGAAAACAAAAGCACACAAAAATGTGAATTGGCCATTTTGTTTTAAGTTTCAACAAAACAAGAAAGAGAAAAAAAGTTTTTTTTTTTTTAAAAGGCCCATTAACAAGATGACATAATTCAGCAGTTTAAAAACTTCATCAAAGAGAAAGACCAAAAATATACATCAGATCTCATTTAAAATATACAAACATTAATATTGGCTTTTTAAAAATAATCCAATTAAAACAAAAAAAAAAAACATCTTGTTTTCATTGTGACTACTTTCCTTTGTAGGATTTTGATCCATCGGTTTTGCATCAGAAACGAAAACAAGGTTTAAAAGAGAAACAGATCTTGGTTAAGTAACACTGGCCAAGAGATTGATTTGTGAAAGAAATACAACAATTACAACAATAACAATAGTTACATTTAATATGGCTTGCTAATTTGATTTGTGGTAAGTACAAGGGAGAAATGAATGAATCATGGATATTCACAAGGCAAAAGAGCATTTATACAATTCCTCTATAGTGATGAGTACTGAAGGGTTAAAGCGTATTTATCTAATCAATTAATAGAAAAGCACATGCCTACTTTCATAGACTACTTAACGTAAAGTTTTGATAAGCTAGAGGCCCTAAAAGGCTTAACTGAGGTATCCAATTCATTACTGAACTAAACCAGCCACATAATACCAGTATATTTCCTATCAATTTGCTAGTACAGTCAACTCCCATTTATTGCAACTTGGTTAATCGGACTGCTGCTTAATCACAACTTTTCCCAAGAGATGTAATTAATTAATTCTATATAAAAGCAACTGGTTAATTACAACTTCGCTCCCGCTGTGTTGCGATTAACCAGAGTCGACTGTACCAATAACACTTGTATACACAGTAAACACAGTTTAAAGATTACACTATCACTGTCATTAGCACAAATAAGTACAAGAACCAGACCCTGTCTCAAGTGGAAAAAAAAATAGAAACTGAAACAAAAGAAGGAGACAAGAAATATGATTCTAATAGAAGTTTGAAAAAAAAAATGGATGAGAAATCCCAGTGTTTTGTTGGCTATCCTTTTAACTGTGGCGTAAATTACATGTGGTTATTCAAATTTGATATGTGCAATTCTTTTTTTTAAAACTTCTTTTATCTATTCATGACACAACTCTTATGGTTGTAAGCTTTTGTACAAAAAAAACCAACAACATTTTTTCATGAAAGCAAAAATCTACCAGTAGAAATAGGAAGGCAGAAAATATCTCCTATTATTAATATTAATAATTCTTTTCTACTGATTTTCCTTTCCGGAGTACATGAAACAAGGATACATTATTTCGTCCACAGTGAAGAATGAAGATTCAGCAGTAGAAGAGATATAAGATGCATTAGAAAGAAAGAGAAAATCAGTCCTAACTTTTAAAATGGTTAAAGCAACATTCAATTTTGCTCTATTAATTCAACTGGCATATTTGCTACATAGTCGAAAGCGAATGTGATTTTGCTACATATATTTCAATATTCTAATACTATCATTTTGGAGCAGAATCAACACTCTTCAGCAATTTCCCCAAGTTTTTCTTTATACGCAAGGAGGTGAGTCGACCTGAAGAATTTGGATTCCAGCATTCTGACATCAGCCGTGCCATGGTGGACAAATTCTGAGAGAACAAATAGAAACAGCAATTTGAAATGCTTTTGTCTTTCAAATGAACTCTTTAAATAAAAGATGGAAATTGATAGACAATCAAGTACAAAATTACATTGGAAATTGTTTTATGAAGGGGGTGAATCCTGGGACCACTGGTAGTGTCCCAATAGCATAATCTACCTTTTTACAATCGAGAGGCCACTGATTTTATTGATTGATTCATTCATATTTCTCAATTCCTGTATCTGATGGCCATGAAGCAAAATTGTGCTTTAACACTTACACTGCCACCCTATGTTGGGCAGTCTAGGCCATAGCCACTGCCACACACTTTTTGGACATATAAAATTAGTCCATACAACTTGGGACTTTGAAAACTTTTAGGAAGTGCTCAGTAGTGAACAAGCTGTCAATTTGGGTCACTGTGAAATGATCTTGAGTCACTGGACCTTGGCAGCCAACTTGGATATTCCCCCCCCCCCCCTCCAAAAAAAAAATAATAAAAAAAAATAAATTATGTAAAACATATCTAGAGGGTCAAAATAATGTTTTAAAATCTCCTCTTTCAAAAACATATTCAGGGAGTAAATTTTGCCCAAATATATCATTAGCCTCTAAAAAATTCTACACCCACTGCTGTAAATGTTGCCTTTCACTCTTACATTTATGGCGCCCATGTAGCCATTCGCCCTCGCCCACACTACGTGGGCACCATGGCGCCCATGTAGCCATTCCCCCTCGCTCACACTACATGGGCTCCATATAGACCTTGCCTGGGTGAAATTATAGACGTATTTCTATAGCATCATATATACATCGACATTGTGCAAAGGTAAATAAGCCCTGTTGTGTTTTCTTTCACACATTAATCATTCTATTATTATTGGTTTTTCCCTTTTAAAAGAAAAACCCAAACTGCAATATGAACATTTAATATCCTTTGGTTACCTCATTGGAGTGATAATGTGGCGGTATGGTGGGTCGAATTTTTTCAATGCAAATGGTCTTCCGCATTTCATCTATGCTGGGATCTTGGTGGACCACATCGTAGTACGGTAACTGGGCATCCTCAACCACACCTACATCAATAAGGGAAAAATATGATTGAATGAAAAACATTAAAGCTAAAATAAAAGCAAATTAAAAGCAAAGAAAGGTGCAGATCTAAATAGAGCAGGTGATAAGTTCATTGCATCTTCATATACTGACTACTCACCCAAGGAGAAATTGTATTCACTAGTTAGCTGGACAGAAACAGGGATTGAAAAAAAAATGGTAATGAAACACCAACTATTCAAGATAATCATAAAACAGTGTTGAATAGCTTACCTCCAATAACACATCTTCTGGTGATCTCCCACAGCACCAGCCCAAAGGAGTAGACGTCTGCCTGTTTGTACGAGTCAAAATGGTTCTTGTTCAATGTTTCTTCCAACACCTCTGGGGACATGTAGCGTTTTGTTCCACATCGAGTATTTGCAGCAATGTCAACGTCATTTGTTTCACTAGGAGAAGAAATAAAGATGTAAAATATGGAGAAAATAAAAACTCATTTAACAAAAATCAAAAAATCATTTTAAAATACTGTATGTCAAAGATAAAATGTTAGGAGAAAAAGTTTAACTCACTTGCTACTGAGATTTTTGCAGGGCCACATACGCTTGTTAACGGGGTTTCTAGGGTTTTAAAACTTTCTTTCATAGAAAAAGAACCATTCATGCAATCCTTTTGAAATCAACACAAAAGTAATTAGACATTCTTCTTTATTAAACAAAAAACCCCAGAAAAACTCTACCATTCATACTTTCTTTTTGACAATGAAATGAAAAGGGGGTAGTTTTTCAAATTGCGAAAAATGTTACAAACCTCGAAAATCATTTAAATAAAGCATGGATTAACTACAAAAACGATTTGATGTTCTTTTCTTGGAAAAAAATGTTTGTTATAACAATACACGTCGAAACAGGTTCAAACCATTGTGAACAAACGATACAAGTCTAATGCAGATCGATTGGTAATTTCACCGTAAAATAGCAGAAATTCGTTCAGCGTAGTGTGTTGTCAAAATAGCTCTCGACCCATAAAAACATGCACACCAGTTCAGCCAAATCTTTTTTGTAACCTACTCACCTTATGTAGCGGACAGCAAGACCAAGATCTGCAATACAACATGTGCCATTCTTTTTCACCAAAATATTCTTTGACTTGATATCCCTGTGTGCAATTGCTGGTTTTCCTGCAAAAAAAAAAACATTACAAGGATGTGATTGCAATTATCTACTCCTTTCAGAAAATAATTCATTTATTTCTTTTTTCAGAAAAATAAAACAAAGTGAAGTTAATAACCATCAAGTTTGGTCATGTCTATTGCAATTCCCTCACAAGGCAAAAATACACACAAAGTGTTAAGTGACAAGTTTTGGAGTCAATAATGATTTGATTATGAGATGCTTTGGCAAAAGGTCTTATGAATGACAAATCTCATACATTGGGAGAATAGTCATACAATAGTCATACAAAAAAAATCACCCCTAATTAACAGTAAAAATGTATATACCTAAAGAAGAACAAACTATAACAGATTACTGGGCCAAAAAGCACAACCTCAAAAACTGCTGGATAACAACAACAGTGATAAAAAAATAAATACAGACACTTCGGACAATAGAATAAGTTAGACAGTTCACTGTGAAAAGAATATCAAATACCTTTTGTGCCAAATATTTCCACATGAAGATGGGATAGGCCACAAGCTGCAGTGTGGGCAAGGGTGAGCATTTCTGTGAGGTCAAGGGCGTGTCGTCGCAAGTAGTCGTAGAGGGAGCCATTTTCGTGATAATCCATGATCAAGAAGAGCTGTGTCCAAGAACCTGTTCCATTGATGTCAGCCGCAATGAAGCCTGCAATAACACAAAAAACATATATTTTATGATACAGAAAACTGAACTGACAAAAAAATGTAAAAAATAATATCACAGATATTATGCAAATTCAATCAATCATTTAGATAGGTTCCAATTCTCAAGTAAATTTGTTTTGAATTTTGTAATTAATTGACTGTGTCTATCTCTGATAAACCGACAACTATTCTTAACTAAAACAATATCTCTGATAAACCAACAACTATTCTTAACTAAAACAATATCTCTGATAAACCAACAACTATTCTTAACTAAAACAATATCTCTGATAAACCAACAACTATTCTTAACTAAAAACAATATCTCTGATAAACCAACAACTATTCTTAACTAAAAGAACTGAATGGATTCACTTCTAAAAGATATAGGCTGCTGGTTTTGTGCGCATGCGCGTGACCTCGTATATGTATCGACACAATGTCAATAATTGTAATTCGCATATAAACGCTTTCACTGTAATTCAAATAACACAAAGCAAAATAACTACCTAGCCATGGCACGATTACTATTTCTAAAACTTGACTTATGAATATGAACTGTGTCACGTGTCTGTCTTGGTCTCGAAACTCAAATCATTCTATTCAATGTGTTCAATACGGGGGTCCCAGTGGCACAGAGGTACGATTCTTGCCTCAGCAGCGAAAGGTACATGGTTCGATTCCCGGCAGCGTCGGTTATTTTTCTCCATGAAACTCGGTGAAAACTTAAATGCCACTCCCCTGATCCTATTGAGGTAGGTGGGATCAAGAACCTAGTCCTATCGGAGACGGACGATAAACTCAGAGGTCCTGTGTGCACGTTGTGCACGTTAAAGAACCCTTGGCAGTTAAAAATCGATTAGAGTAGGCCGCAAGGCCGCTGTCCGGGCAAAATTAATTCC
>JARBEQ010262003.1:0-10415 GCA_030265355.1 Tritonia tetraquetra
GAAAACTGAAGCGAAACTGAAAGTGAAAGCACATTTTAGCAACTGCCGTACGAATAGAATACAGGCTATTCGTACGGGCCCGTACGAGCAGCCACGGCGATTAATTTAATGGGCTTATATTGTATAAATGATATTGCTTGCTTTACTTACTTTTTTACACTTTTTCTCAACTTTGTTTTGTTTGTTTTTTGTTCTTATTTTATGATAAAATCCAAATCACTTCTTGTGCATTCCTGTCATAAGTGGTCATGATCTAAAATTGAAACCTTTGTGAAAATCATCAAGTTAAGTTGCAAGGTTACAAATACAAATTGAAGGAAATGTTTCCAGTTCTCTTTTTTTTTCTTTATTTATCAAGTTCTCTTCATTTGTTGAAATAGATTTGTTGGTTATAGACCTAGATAAATAAATATAGTACAAAATAATTTATTTTTCCTCAGCTGTGAAGCGGCTAATGAGAGAAGCTCATGAACTGAGTGAGCCTACAGACCAATACTTTGCCCAACCTTTGGATGTAAGTTTACATTTTTTTTAAAAACAGAATTGGGTCCATAAGAGCGTTCTAGCATAGGATACAGAGATTTACTCCATTTGTTTCTCTCAGGTTGAGTAGACTAGTGATAATTTTGCCACACTCTGGGAATAGGATGCTGGTTTGTAGTATTACTGCCCCTACTTCAAGCTGGCACCATTTCTACCTGAGGCAAAGGTAACCCTAGTACTATGAACTTGGTCTACAGTAACTAAAAGTTTGCGAACGTCTCACGTCGCTCCAACCACACAGTGAAAGTACGAGTTGTAAATGAGACACATAAGTTTCATACGTGCCAACTGTCACGATTTTTTCGTGACATCATGATTTACAGTTAAGTATGAGTAACACATATGTTAAAAATTTCAGAGCTCTAGCATTATAGTAAGAAAAACATTGGGATAATAATCAAGGGGTGTTGAAAAATGCACATTTGAGAAAACGGACTTGAAAGATTGAAAAGATATCCTTGGCTTCGTTAATTGAAGTGAGATGAAGATAAAAACTGTTACCGATTTTGTATTCAGGGTGATTTCAATAATTTAGATATATTTGTAAAAATCCCAGTTATTTTGGTCGAATATCAACCCCTAAGAATACTGTCTAACCCCTTAGACTTAAGTAAGACAACAAATTGCTGGAAGCGGGCTTGAACTCACTTATCGCTATCCTTAATAACCTACAGAATTTTTCCTGTATTTCTGAAGCAGTTTCATGAATCGTTTTCTAAGGCATGGACAACAATGGGGCCTGGGTATACCTTAATCTGTGATTGGATAATCTATAATTATTCTAACGGATATCAATTGTCAGGAGAGGGAGGAGGAGGGAAATACATTCACAATAGTTGAAACTATAATTCTGATTAAAGTATCATTGCTTGTTAATTTAAACCAGAATTGTATCTTTCTTTCTTTTGTTATCAATAACCTTTTAGTACCTTTCGGTGTAAGGTTTATGCATGATACACAAACGTTCGCCATTGATCCCTATTCAGTGACATCCTCTTTGCCTTTACAAGCCTAAATCCCCTCTTATTTATTATTTCTGAAACTGCATCCTGCCAGAATTGTATCAGGTGTGTGAAAAAAGACAGTTTAGGTAGTTTTAGTCTCTTTGTCAAGAGATGGATGCAGATAGAAATTCACTGTGGATAATTTAACTTATAAGAGGTGATATAAAAATGGAATTCCCATTATTTCTTTGAGTTAAGGTCTGTCCACTATGTTTACACTGTTACTTGTTCTTCATCTGTATCAGGACTCAATAATTTCTTTCCTGCCTATGTTTCATATTTCTATTCAATAGGACAACTTGTTTGAATGGCACTTTACTGTCCGTGGACCTGCAGATTCTGACTTTCAGAATGGCATATATCACGGACGCATCATTTTGCCTGTGGATTATCCTATGAAACCTCCAAGTATCATATGGCTCACGGTTAGTTGGGAGTTTTTGTCTAATCTTCACACTTTTTATTTGTTTTAGATATTTATGTGTTTGTGTTATATGTTAGGAAACGTGTTTGTACTTTTCTTTAATGAGGAGTGTTGTATTTTTTTCCTTTATTGTTTTATTGCAGCGTGTTTGTGGGCATTACACAATCACTTGCTTCCGTTTTCTTCTAATTGTCCAAATTTCATTGTAAATTTATTTCTAAGACAATTTTAACAATGACAGTTATCTGAAAATGTTCTACATGTTTATTTTCCCAGCCAAATGGTCGCTTTGAAACCCACAAAAAGATCTGTTTAAGTATATCTGGGCATCACCCAGAATCATGGCAGCCGTCTTGGTCAAGTAAGTCTCACAATATATAATTTTTACCTACTTCATAATGCTGGTTTTTATGCATTGATTTTTATTTATTTAGATTTTTAACAGGATTTGGAATATTTTTTTCTTTATGGCGTCAGTTTTTTTAAACAGGAACATGTTATGAGTTAAGTTATTTCTGAGATCACAAGAAAGGGGTGTACTAATCCTCTTGATCAAGTAGCCTTGTAATGTTTAAACCATTAGTTTACCAGAAGCCAAGACATTGATCTGCTGACCAATTTAGTGAATAATATTATGCAAGCTTCACATTGTGATACCATAATCAACTTTTGTTATTTTTTTCTTTCACCTAGTCCGCACAGCCCTTTTGGCCATCATTGGTTTCATGCCAACACACCCTGGAGGAGCCATTGGGTCATTGGACTACACGCCAGAGGAACGCAAACTGATGGCTAAAAAGTATGTAATGATTTTTCGTGCTAATGATTAAGAGCACTACAATGTTTTTAATGAGGTCAAGAAAAAAGTATTCTTAACACTAGGTGTATGTATAGTTGTGTGAAATATTGCTTTTTATTGCTGCTGACTCTGCATTAATGAAAGGACCCCAATATCAACTGTTGTGGAGAAATTTGCTTTAGCCGTACTATGTTATTTGCTTTTGCAATAAGGTGAAACTATCATCAGTAGAGTTAACTTTGAAACCAAAGGTCCTAAAAGACAGTTGATGCAAATAAGAAAGAAAATATAAGGTTAATATAAAATGCTTTGTGGCTACACTACGAGAGCTACTGAAAAGGTTGTGATAGAGGTTGGCATTCATTTTGAATTGAGGTTTGTTTTCATTGTGACAGAGATATGAGTCATTGCCAAATAAAAAAACCCTGAAATCTACCTCGTAATAATATGTGATCTATTTAACACCATTTATTTACCATGATGCTGTGTTGGTTCAAAGAAAAGGGATTAATCTTTAATAAAGATTAAAACATTTTTCTTTGGCATCTGTTAACACACTTTTTGGTGTCAACCATGTGTTAACAGATGATATTAACCACCCCAGTCCCGCTCAGACAATATAAAATGTTGTCATATTTACCATAAGAAATTTTCTGTGTCTGAAGTGACAATTTGTTGGAAACAAGGGCGATAACTCATTGCCTGACAGTTGCCATCATTATAACAAATTGCGTCTGTTAACGTCCTACACCTTTGTTTCTTTGAGTAGTATCAAATTCCTCATATATATTGTAGTAGTTTTTATAGTGATCCAGAGAATTCAAGACTCATAGTGCTGGCCCTACACTGTAATGGTAAAAGGGAATTCGATAAGAAAGAAAGTTTTTATAGTTTCACTTTAATAAACAATTAATGGCAGGTAGATTTCGGTCTTTCTTATTTGGCATTAACTAATGTAGAATGAAAATTTGAGTTCTTATGTAATGTTGTTGGGGGTTTTTTTATTACAGGAGCAAGGAGTGGAAATGTTCTACGTGTGGACAAGTAACTGGCATTCTATTGGAAGCTAGTGCAAACTCAGAGGCAACTTCCAATGAGGCCAAAGAACTTGCGGCTCAGATTAACTTACAGGTAAAAGTATGGCATTTATATCAGGCATAGTCATGACGGTCATCATGCTCTCTGCGCTTTACAATGTATAGTTTACCCCCCGACAGGCCATAACACTCATGTATCCTTCTCAACTCCATGAGGAGTAGACAGTGCAAGCTGCCTGTTGTTCATTTGGGGCTTTTTTACAAATCAGGAAAAGACAGACGACTAGAATGTTGTTTTAGAATAGGTCTATTTTTTTGTTTGATCGAACCCCATTAATCCTTCCAAGCAGTGTTGCAAGCAGGTGATCAGCCCACTGTGTCCATAACTCTTTACTAAGCACCATGAGCAATACAATGAGCAGTATTAATCAAAGACAGGCCAATAAACAAATAACTGTAGCCCTTGCGGGTTCCCCCTCAGCTATTGATAAAAACTCTGGGCATGGTCTACCTATTTTATTATTATTATTTTTAGACTGTTCTTGGTGTGATTAGTCCTTTGTCTTTTTAATTCCTTTTTTTTTCTCTCAGGTTCACTTTTAGAAGGGTTGTAACTATCTGTGTAAACAAATCTGTCATATGGATTTAGCTCCATGTATTCGCCACTTACACCAACTCATTAGACATCTTTCTTTCTTTATCAATAACCTTTTTAGTACCTTTCGGGTGTAAAGTTACTCATTAGAAATTATAGTTATCATTGTCATTTATGAATCTGGGATGGCACTACGCAATGTTGTACAATAGGGTGGAACTGAATGAGTCCACCCAAACTTGCAGCAGATCAAAGGTCTTCACTATCGTGGTTAGTCTGTGTTTTGACTGTAGTATTATCCTTGTAACATCAGCTGGTATTGATTGTGTGTCATGTTGACGCAATGAAATACGGTGGTGTTATATGTGGAACACAAAGAGAATCAAGTTATTGATCATTGTATTCATGTGCACACGGAAAAAGAAAAGTAGTCCAAAGTACAGTCTGGCCTGGTTATTGTTAATTCGTTTATAAGTTATAATAATAACTTCCTGGTTGTATTGAATTTATATATTTTTTACATAATTTTTTTCAACATAAATATTTTTGAACCGGTTATAGTAAATCTTTCTTTAGTACCTTTCGGTGTAAGGTTATAGTGAATCATGACCCGGTTAGAGTGAATTTTTTTCAGGAGATGTGACCAAAATCAGAAAATATTACTTCACAAAAATGACATAAAAAAGAAAAAGATTGACACTAGAACATTCGTAAGGGACCTGGTGTTAACACAATATGGACAGTTTACCCAAGCTCACCCATGCAATGGTAATACAGCCAATGGTGATCCCAAGCCTGCATTGAAATGCAGAGGGCAATGTCGATCATGTCGATCAATGATACATTCAAAATAGCCAATTCAGTTATAGTGAAAACCCAGTTCTAGTTATTTTTTTGCTTGTTCCCACAAGATTCACTATAACCCGGTCCGACTGTATCTTCTTAATTTGGGTGAATGTTCGTAGTGAGGCCAAGGTTTGTTTTCAATATGTTTGGAGCACATTACGACAGGATTTTTGAGTTTGGGTCATTTTGTTATGTGGAATTTGTCTCAAATGATACAAATGTAGACCTGACAAGTCCTGTTTTTTTATCTGTCCTGTTTAAGCCTTTTCTTAAAATTCAATTTTCTTGTTTTTATTAGATAATCCTGTTTTCCACTATCTATCTTTATTTCTGTGGTCTTGTCCTGTATTTACTTTGGTTAGGGTTGACAGGTCTGCAGGTGACCAACGTTTTGCAGTCATCTTACATTCTTCCTTTCCCTCGGCTTAAATCATGTATGTGCTAGATTTTGGTTGTGACACTCTTTAATAACGGTAATGATTTATTACTAATCTGCAGGGTGAAAAGCCAAAATGTAAAGAGGGAACATGTCCTATTGAGCAAGCCAGGCTCTCAGAAATACAGTCACAACCTGCTGAAAGTCAAACAGCCAATACATCCAATGTCTCTGTCGGCCAAGCAAATGACTCGTCTTCTACGTTCAATAACAACACTTCCACCTCAAATCAAGATGTTCAAAATGGACCACAAGAATCATCACCATCTGCCCCACAACAAATGTCTTTCCCCCAATTTCCTCCATGGACCCCCTTCCCCATGCCGCCAGCTGGATTCCCGTTCCCTTACCCTGGCATGGGATATCCCAGCATGCCCCCCATGATGCCCATGCAATTCCCGTATCCACCCAGTCACTATGCGACAAACCCACAATCCTGCTGGCCTATGCCTCCAAGTGGAATATTCCCAGGCTCTATCCCTCCTCCTCCATTTTCAAGTTCTCCTTTTATGTCCACAAATAACAGTTCAGCCCATGGCAATACAGGAGATGTTTCAATGAACAAGAACAGCCAGCCATCCAACAGTCAGTATTCACGCACCCCTATGACATGTCCTAGCGTCACAAATAGACCTTGTCCCACAACCAGCAGCAACGACACCTCCTCAACCCAGGGACAAGTTGACCCACCCCAGAGTCACACTGATGTCTTCAAAGAGCTTCTAACTAAAGTTAAAAGAGTGGGATCAGAAGCAAAGTGTGAACAGACCACAGCTGAAAATTCAGAAGGAAACTCTACAGACTCCTCTAAAACAATGGAAGCAGCTGCAAATCCTGAAGTGTCTTTTAAGTCCGACAGATCTGAAGAGGTGGAAATCCAGCACAAAAAAGAAAATATATTATCACTGCATGCGGAAGGAGACACTGATAGTGAGATGTCCAAATCTTTTAAGAAGCCTGAAGATAGGTCTGTTTGTGAACGGGTAGACACAAACACAGAGGACATCAGTGAATCTGATGCGCCCCCTATAGATGCAGATCAGAATTTTGGTTTAGAAAAAAATGCCTGCAGCTCTACACCTGACCTGGAAAATTGGAAACAAAAATACCAGACCAGCAAAGGTCTACGACATCCTCAGTCTGCAACTGCCAGCATTCCTAGTGATGTGACGGAAGAAGCAGCTGCAGAACCTGAAAGGGCGGAGGATGTCCCTGTGAGACAGAGGATTGAAGCAGCTTCTGGAGACACAGGAGTAAGAAATAGGCCGCGAATCGGAGCACCAAGAATTGTCAACCTCAATCTACCAGATGTGGCAAATAACGTTAGACAGACCCGAGAAAGATCGTATGATCTGACTTTTTACCTGATGGTGGGACTTTTTACTACCTCTATGGTGATTCTGATTAACAGGTTGTCCATGATTGACTGGTCAGGGTTTTGATCTGCATTAAGTGTGATCCGGAAATCCGACAATCATTATAATAACTTTTTTATCTAGCATTTTTGTTGTTAGCATCTTAATTATATCCATTCTGCCGTATCTATGCAGGCAGGACTCAATCATATTTTAGTAGGGGGAAAAAGTTATAGTGTCAAAATGAAGAATGTGCTACTGTGAATCTCAGACTTGTTTCTGGGATTGATGTAACTCAGTCCTTTGGTTGCTTTTCACGATTTGGTCGGATTCATTTCCTGTGACATGCAATACAGTAGTCGTTGAATGGGTAAGGGGAGACAACATTATTGTAAAGAGCAATACTATTGTCTTTGACAAGAAATAACTCTTTTCACTGTTGTTACTGACTTGTGTGTTGTCAGTCCTACGTGTATACATAATACTGTGTAATACACCATGCAGGTGTGACATATCATAGCAGGGAAATAAGCTCATACTCATATGTTATTGATGCTGTTTTCAAATAATGGTTGTTTTGATATATAAATTATTTATTTGAAGAAAGCACTTACTACATTTTATGAAAACACATATTTACTCTCCTTCTTTATCTGGAAGTTAAGTGTTCTGATCTAATCTGAAAATTAAATGAATCACGCAGTGGGCTGATCACCTGCTTGCCTTATCTACCTGATCCAGAGTTTTTCCAGCAATGCTGAATATGGAGCTGGCCGCTACACTCCTTAGGGGTATAGTGTGGTTTTGAAAACAAAACAATTGAATAAATTTGACCCAACAGCGGCAGGCAATTTTATAATCATTTGAATTTCTGTGTTCAGCCGACACACTGGGTGGGTAGGAGGACGCTTGTATCCAGATATGTGTGGACATCTAGCATGTCATTCAGGGCGAACATAGTGATGGCCTCAAAACTGCTTTGTACCATTAATGGGGTGCATTATTAAACTAAAACAGATATTGTTTGTTTTTTTTAAAAGATGGATTGGATAGAAATGCTGTGTCAAAGCTGCTCCATGTTAATTTCTAATTAGTCCCATGTGTTCTTATTTATGATTCATTGATTGTTGTTGTTGGTTTTGATATTGTTATGTTGATCAATTGTGTAATATAAACACAGAGGAAAGGTATTTTTTCGTTATCACAATCCATCATTTGTAAGCGAAAACGGAATATATAATAATACTGCGCTAACATTTGCAGGTTTAAAAAAGGTAAAATTGTCAAACTGTTTTTCACTAGTTAAATTAATAAGAGTTTATCAGTGTTGCCAAAAATACTTTTGCAGTTCCCCATTGGTTTGCAAACTGCACGTTGAGTGGGACATGCCCTTGTTAATTTTAATTGTTTATTTAAACATTTTCCTTGTTTCGTATTCAGCCTCGTTATTTGAATTCTTTTTATTTTCTTCCAAACTTTACCAGCAACCAGTTCAAATGCTTCAAAGCATAATGTGATAAATATGATGCCAGTGCCAACTTTGTAACATTGTGATTAAAATCATGAGTTTCAACTTCTCTCATTTTATAATGCTAAATTCTTGAAGTATATTATTAGGTAAATTGAAAAGAAAGATACCTAACTGAATGGGCATGAATTATTTGGGGTTTGTTGATATTTGATACGATTAAGATTTCAAAAGGAAAAACATGTTTTATATAATTACTGAGGTATTGACACAGTCACCTAATGCACGTCTTTGTGCACCCTCTGTGTTGGTGCTGTACAGTAAATGCAGTAATGCATTTTGAGTTTGAAATTATTTGTATTAACTAATTTCTTTTCAGTGGTGCTGAAGTTAAGGAGGGGAGGAAATCTGTTAAACTGGTCAAACAATCACTATTATTAGTGTTAAAGTCCCCTTTTATTTTTTAGATCTTTAAAAAAAAGGATTATTTTTATCTTTTGTCTTTCTTCATCCTATACATATTGTATCTTTTGGTGAAAGGGTGAATTATTCATCATGAAGAGCTACTGTTTTCTCAGGCACAGGTTGTTTTTTTTCTTTACAAGCCCTTGTAGTTGATTCCTTCTTAATACTCCTTCGTCCTATTTTGGTGTTTTTATGGCTCTGACCCTGTGGAGCTCTTGTGTGGAATCAAGAAATCATAGGTTCCGCCCTTGATAAATGAACTATAACTATAATTATAATAAGTTGCCAAGGGCATTACATATAACTAACTTTTATCTCAAAAGTCCAAACCATTATTACAACTGATTTCAGTTCATCAACGTTCTAACTCTTTATCAAGTTTGTTTGGGTTTGTTTTTTTAGCTTCACTTATTATTATTCTTTCTCTTTCTTTATGACTTTATGCTTTGCTATGGGGGTTTTTTTTAACTTGTTTTTTTATATTTGTAAATATTCTTTTATAGGATTTGGACATATTCTTATTTATCTTAATGAAGATCGAATAAGGATTGTCGCTGTGCAATAAACAAAAGATGCATTTGTCCTGTTAACTGTTATCTGTTAATACCATTAAAAAGAGCTGTTTGAAACATAGACTTAGCAAACTATTTCACCTCTCAAAGCTTACCACAGCCACAGTATTGTACCAAAAATTGAGATAATCTAATACAGTCGACTACAGTTAGCTTGATGTCGTTGGGGGAGTGGAAAAAAGATCATTGGACTTGTTTAAACCCCTATAAATGGCAAGTCTCACAGTGGGATGATCACCTGCTTGGCCTAATATCTTGATCCAGAGTAAATCCGCCTCATACCGCAGGCCCTACACTATATTGTTTCCATATTGGTAACAGGGAACTAGATAAGAAAGAAAGAAGTGGCAAGTCTATCATAGTAGAAGAAAGATGCTTGGGCCTAATGACAAAATATGTGATCCAAACGTGTTGCCTATTTTCACTTTGTGGGTTTTTGTGCGACCTTGGAATCAGAACAAAACAGAAATCAACTCATCCGTTTTAGCTTTATATAGACATTGAATAAACGGGAATGTAAATTTAATTCAACTCAAGCGTTGCAATGTTTGTGTTCAAGTCAACACATCCAAGTTCAAGTCAAAGCCGTGTTTGTTCCAAAGAAAAGAATCAATCCATCAACCAAAGATCAACTTTAACTAAGTGTAGTCGACTGTATACATGTCAATATCATTTTGGAAATTATGAAATCCTATGCCTTTTGCCCTTTTTTCCCAAACATGTTATTTTATCAACTGGAACATTATGTTATTTTATCAACTGGAACATTATGTTATTTTATCAACTGGAACATTATGTTATTTTATCAACTGGAACATTATGTTATTTTATCAACTGGAACATTATGTTATTTTATCAACTGGAACATTAT
>JARBEQ010262014.1:0-10415 GCA_030265355.1 Tritonia tetraquetra
CAAGATATTAAGCCAAGCAGGTGATCAACCCATTGTGACCTTTGTGGTAGGAATTCATTTTGCCCGGACAGCGGCCTACTCTTATCGATTTCAAACTGCCACGGGTTCTTTAACCTGCACACGGGACCTCCAAGTTTATCGTCCGTCTCCGATAGGACTAGGTTCTTTGATCCCACCTATCTGAATAGGATCAGGGGTGTGGCATATAGGTTTTCACAGAGTTTCAAGGAGAAAAGTACCCGACAGTGTCGCTGCCGGGAATCGAACCCAGTACCTTTCGCTGCAGAGGTGAGAACCGTGCCTCTGGACCCCATCGTCCAAACAAAGAAACAAAATCTAAAGGATCAAATTGTTATATTCCCAGGATGTACAAATTACCTTCAAAGCTTCAGGATCAGAGGAACGGCAAGATGTGTTTTTAATCAGTTCCCGAAAAGAATTGTCGTTCATCACAGAGTACACACGGAGATCATACATCTCCAGTTTCCCAGTTAAAATGGCTGTGTTCAACAAACTGCGATCCTGTTAGAATTTAAAAAGTGAATATTTTAAATGTTTAAATATCAGTATCAATATCAAACCGGAACTGCAAGAATAATTTTAAAATTATCATTGAGAAGATCAATTTTGAAATAGCAAACAGTTTTTGATGAGCAATGTTTCATGATAAAAAATAATAATTCTAAAATATTTGATGTCAATATTTTCAGAAAGACTAACTTGACAATGATCTCAGTATAAGCTTAAAGCCTTTTGTTCTTTATCAATTCCAGTTTTACCTCCCGTTGTTAGGAACTTCAGTATAAAAGACGAAAACCAAGAAAATTTTAAAAATCATAAAACAAACAAACCTTCAAAACAGGAATGATAGTTTCTGCTAGATTCTCAATAATGTTGAACTTTGCTGCAATCTTGTTTCCCTCACCAGGAGAGAGGAAAGACTTTTCAAGCTGGTCACTCTTCTCATGGTCAACTGTCCATACCACACGGGCAGTTGTCAACAAGCCAGGGTCTTTGGCAACACGAAACTGCCATCTCATAACTTCCTTTGGTCTGTGGAATGTGCATTAAGTTACAGCATGAATAGTCAACTACCATCTCGTGAAATTATATCAGATTGATGATTCAATCTTGATACATAAATGAAATTTGAGCTGGGACCGGCTCTATTACATAATTAACTAACGGTGGGGACCAGCAGTTTGGGTTTATTTTCAAAACTTTGTAAGATTTGTCATGTTCACACATCTGTCATAAGATAGCTAATTGCTACAAAACAACTGACTTTATTGAAAAAAAAAAGAAAACTTTTTCTTCATGACCTCAATACGAAAGAGTCATTTTTGCCCCTTTTCACTTTTCCTCCCTCTTCTTTTTAAAGTCTAACACACACCATCACATTCCATTTACTCCTTTGATAAGGTTAGGCGCTTCGAATCGAGTTGCGGAAGTATCAATACCTACTTTTGTATTGAATACTATTAATATTATTGTCACAAAACCTGGATTGGGTGCTATCCTTATTTTAATATTGGCACACCCAGGGAGTTAATACAGAACAGAATTTAGTTGGAAAAGATCATTTTAATTGCAGTGGCAAACTCTACGACCATTTATGTTTTAAAACTACATCAAAGACTTTAATTATGAACTGGTAGAATAAAAGAGCAAAAATTCATAACTTTTGGTTTATATCTGCTGTTGATGCAAAAAAAAAGCAAAAAGAGTGTTTCAAAATAAAGTTTTCAAAAAATATAAGAAAACTGACTTTGAACTTTTGTCAGCCTTGCCGTCATCTTTGAGGAAAGCTGTAACAGTCGCAACCCCTTCCTTTTCACCAGGTTCAAAGTAGACGCTCCATGGACTTGAAACAGATGTTGATGCCCCTTCCACTTTCAATGGACCTCGGACTTTGACCCTTCACAAACATTGAAGAAAAAATAATACATTTTATAGAATGGTCAAAAGTTGGTTTGAATTCACACACAAAAATAAAACCCAAAATGTACTACTACTGAAATAATAATGGATTTATAACATCACAGGGTTTTTAATTTAAAAAGTTTAAAATCCACAAAAAAACAAAACAACACAAAATAAATGAGTAATATTTAGCTACTGATTTTAACATAATCAACTGCCTTTGTCCTAAAACCCCATCCTTTTTATCTATGCAAACTTGCATTCATAAAATTATTTCAATGACAAATCTAAATCTTATTGACTAAGTTTGAAATCAAATATGAAAGGTCACAAATAGAGCTCTGTAAAAAAGCTACAGCACTCATCTTACGAAGAAGATCCTTTGATAAAACTGTTACCAATCACAGATTTCATGCCAAAACAAAATATTACTTACTTTATAACAAACTCTTTGACACCAGAGCTTTCCTCAAGCAGAACTGGAACTTCAAATTTACTATTAGTATGAAAATCTAGTTCAGGTATTTGAAAAATGAGATCGCCGGCTTTGTGGTCATCGTAACTTCTTCGCTCATGAACCAACTCCAGGGTTGAGATGAGCGTTCTCTCCGAGATTGGTTTTCGAGGTTCCGGACGAGATGGAATAATCGTGTTTGATACGCTGGCACACTCTTGATTTTGCTGAACATGAGAGATGTCATAGTACACACTGACTTCCTGAGATAATTCACTGGAATTGGAAGGCTTCCACCAGCTATCTGGCAGATGTAGCCCAGACACGCATGCATTACTCTCTCCATTAAGAAGACAAACACCAGTCAGTTCTTCGGGTCCTTTTGTGACAAAGATTTGAGCACACCACCACTGAGTGTAGCCATAATAACTGTAGATTAAATCCTGCTGCTGTCTGCGGGTCAAAGGCTGAGCATGGATGAGCACCTGAACAGACGGGTTGGACTGAGAGACCTGCTGTTTGACAAGATGAGCACTGATATCCATGTTGTGAATGACCTGTCTGTGCATAGTGCTCTCAGACTTATCCAACGATTCTCCATATGACAAAACGTTGGTGAGGAACTCATTCGGTACAACCTGAAATAGATAAAAATGATAAATATACAAATACAAGCTAAAAAACTTTGCATTTTTTTTACTATAATAAGCGAGGTCACTTTATGAATGTGGCTTAGTGAACCCTTTTGCTTCATGAGCAGAAGATATTGTGTTCAAATCCCGGCAGGTGGGGGGGGGGGGGTGGTCCCAGTGGTTATCATGGTTATGTCACCGGTTCAAGCCCACCTAGCATGGGTTTTTTTATCTCTTGTCCATTAGCCTTTAAGAATTTTCGAGGCTCTGCCCTGGAGATTTAATAGAATGTCCACAAGATATTATTTAGAACCACTTTTGATGTGATATCAACCTTTATGGGTGGAAAAGGACGTAAAACCTCAAATTTCAAAACTATTTTTTAAAGAATCCTTGCGGATACAGGATTTTTTCCTTTGAACTCTCAGGTTTCATGGCTCTAAATTTGTGGATTCCATAATAAATAGGAATCAAATCCTAAAAGACTATAAACCAGAGGTCCCGCCCTTGATATGACCTCTAATGTGTTGCCAAGGATAAAAGCTAAAAACTTTTAAATTCATGAGATGTTTTCCCTGAGTTGGAGATATTAATTTCACTCAAAGGCAAATCATTTCTATTCACAAAAGATCCAGAATTTTCTGATTTCTGAAGACAGCTAAGCTAAGAGGACAAATCATCTCAAATCAAACATCACCAAACAAAGGGACATTACTCTCCTGCTGACCTCCGTACAATTGTTTGAGTTTTTAAATCTTATATTATCGACAAACTTTAATATAATCTGATTCTTAATGCGTCAGAAATTTCTTTGTTCCCCTCTAAGATGGTGTTCAACTGCAAATCTGGTATCTTTTTGTTCTCTTTTCTGCAATCACAGTTGTCCCTGGCCCGATACAGCAATACCACACCCAGCAACCATTAGAAGAAAAGAGTAAGCTGGCACTGGACTAGGCACACGTTTTTAAAGGCAGCCCAATTAATTGCAATGCAGGGCAGACAAACCCACAGGATACAAGATCCGGAATACAGCCCAGTGACTAGGAGAAGATAGGTTGAGGAAGAGATGATGAAGAAAAAGAAAAAATTAGGAGCTTACACCCCTTCAAGACCATTCCTTGACGCAGTGAAGGGACTTTTTTAACCATGCCAGCAGGGGCATGGAACCAATATGGTCGGCCATCCCACCAAAGGTGCTGGAGCCAGAGACGTCAAGCAACCCAACATTGTATGACTACCAAATGTCAATTTTCGTCAAATTGATACTGTACAACACGTTAATTCGCAAAGATTCTATAAAAATTAATGATATAATATAAAGGTAACCTGACCTCCTAAAAAACATACACATCAAATATATATACTGTTGAAATTTTTATGATCTTTTACCTGATATAGTTCAAAAGGTCCATAACTAGCACGTAGTTTGTAAACCTCAGCAGGATGGGTAAGAATTAAAGATTCTTTGACAAGACTTGGCTCCGATGGTTTGAATTTATGGTAAGGAGACTTGAGGAAAAATCCATCTTTACTGTCATCAAAGTCAATGTCAATTGATTGCACTGAAAAAGACAGGGTTCAAAAGGCATCGTGGGTGGGGGTGAGATGAAAACATCAGAGAAATTATATTAGAAGTAATTTATTTATTTTTTTACAATTGTACACCTGGACTAATCAAAATTATTTTTTAGATTCTAATCCTCTCACCAAAAGCCTTTAGTTTGGCAGGAAGTATCGTCGGTGTCAGACTAACTATAATGTGAAGTGTAAGTGCCATTCAACCTGTTTTGTTCACCCCCAAAAAAGTGTGTGTACACTTGGTCACTTTTTACACACGAATAGACCCAGTTAATAAAAAATTATAGGGAAACCAGGGTCAAGTTTACAATGACAGCCAATCAAATATAACAGCTTATAAATAATAATACATGAGGCTGCCACAAAATATGAGCTTAAAATGGCTTTATAAAACTCACTTCTATTCAATCTTGTCTCTAAAACTGTTTTTGTCAAATGACGGTAATAACCTCAGGAGATAGTAGTAGTGATAATTTCAGATACTTTGGTTGAAAGGTCTACATTTTTGAGAGACGTTTTTGTGTGTCAAAATGATCAAAAACTTGTCCCAATTTTAAAGCCAGGTCAGAATGAGCTGGGAATGGTTTTTTTTCACGAAAAAGACAAACCCCAAAATCCACCCTAAGTAAGGTGGATTTTGGGGTTCCGTCTTTTTCTTGAATTGAAAATCAGTTGTCATTGCTTGTTGTCACACCTAATAATTTCACCCAGCGTTTGCGCGCATGCAAACTTCCAGTTGGGCGGCTTATAGTTCAACAGGGGCTAAGATAAAAAGGCTCATGCAAAATTATCCCTGTTATTATGTTGGATAGGATTGTTGCGTCAATCACCCACATGGTGCTTACACCGACGTGCCATGAAACAGGTCCATGCAAAGTTAGAAACTGTCCTAATCATCAATTATATGTGCCAACAAATTTTCAGGCGATGATTGTAATACATTGAATTTTTACAATTCCTCTGCCTCTAGACATCTAGAATTATGGATGCCATTTAAAAAAAAAGGAAAACCAGAAGTCAGCTTTTCAAGCATTTCTACTGAAATATGTGTGTAAAAACAATGTTTTTCTCACTTCCACAATAATTTTCCTTCTCGCACTTTACACGGTTAGAGTCTGAGTCTGTATTTGATCAAGGAGAAAATTAGTGTTGCAATGAATAGTTGATGGTTAGAGAGGGTAAAAAAGAATCAAAGGATAATTTATGATTCCTGAGATAAAAACTTGACTGGTAATTTTAGAAAGTTCAAGTTCAAGTTCAAGATAAGATGCAAGAGGCACGGATGCCCATTACTGCAAATATGTTGTTACAACGCAAAGACAATCCTTTCACGCATCATTTTCAGTTTTTGGTCTGTTGTACAAATAGTGAAAGCAAATCTGTTGGACCTATCAATCTCAAAGGAGATAATCTAGAATACTTCTTACTTCAATACAAGTTAAAAAAAATAGAATTTGAGAGTGAGGCGAAATCATTACAACATAAAAAGGAAGCATGGAAGTGGAGTGAGTAACTTCTCAACAAAGTGTGAAATTTCCAAGGATTGTGTAAGACCATTTTTATTTTATATCAAGATTGAAGACTTACAAGGCGATGGTGTAACAGCATATAGTATAAAATTATATTTTGACTGCCCAGTTGAAAGGTGAGGTTTGTGTGTGTTTATGAAAGTAAAGAACAGTGACATTTGGAGAGGCGAATAAAAAGGGGCTGGCCCTGCATGCCATGATGGTGGATGGAGTGGTGAGTGAATGAGGAAAGAAAGCTTAGCTCTGAGAATTCGTCATGTACATTATGACTGCGTCTTAATTGATAATAAACTGATCCAATTAAATCAAACTTAGAGTCTAGATATATAATGCTAAACTGAACTGTTAAATCAAAACTCAGGACAACCTGTTCTAATCTCTAAGAAAACAATACTCAGCATCGGCATCACAACTCACCAATACAAAACAAAAGAAATAAATACTGAAGTATCGTTGTAATCCGTATCATGATGGTTGATTCCCGCTGGAAGATAATTCTTAAATACAATCAATACATCTCCTATCTGTAACCGACATGATAATCCGAGCACTACTATTGGTATGTGGTTCTTATGTTGGTTTCTTTGATCAATGAACCGCCATCTTTGATCTTCAACGGCCAGCATGAAACCACATTATCATGTATTAGAAAATTTCAGCCAATTTTTATTTATTTACAATCTCTCAAAATCTTTAGACCCTAGGCCCCAGAGTAAGAAAACGGATTTCATTTCAAGTAAGATATTTTCCTGATTATCATTCTCCCTCTGTGGCATGGAAAATGACGCAACAAGAAAACACAATTCCTGAATGTTGTAAATCCCAGCCTTGCTATTAGGATGCTGGTAATCAAAACACACCGTCCACTAGCGCTAGAGGATATATTATATAGCTAATATCTACTTTATTATTTTTCTTTTAGTGGAAATTCGACAGTATCTTATATTCTTTCTATGCGTATATAGTGTGCCTATAAAATACGTCTCTATTCTTTTCTCTTTTTAATCTTTGACTTGTGAGTATCTATCTACTGCATGCATCTTTTAACCTTTGTGTAAACACATTCTTTAATCAAGACATGTTTCTTGGCTTATTTACTTAATTTATTGCAAGGCTGATTTCTCTCTTTATTAAGACGAAAAAGAAAAATGGTAAGGACGTCTAGTTATTCATAATTTCAACATTTTGTGGCAATTGAAATAACTGAATATTGATATTGATACACGACCATCTCAAAACATTCGATCGGTTTTATGGGAAGACTATTAAATGTTTCTCATTTCCTAGCGATGTCAATTTCATTTTCATTGCAATGGGTGGAATTAAAGAGGTAAACGGAGCTCAGCAATTTCTTATTTTATGCATATTATTCGTGCATGTTATAATTAGTAACTTCGCTAGAAAATGTTCTATCTGGAAAACTTGAATTCCTTCAGAGGCGATTAATTACATCCACTACTTTATGCAAAATAGTTCTACATAACATCACATCAAAAGTTGTATTTTGAAAGGCTTTTTGCATATTATTTGATACGTATTAAAGATGATTAATAATTCTATTTTCAAATGCACAAAAATAGTGGATATCTCAATCAATATTTATTTTTTGTTATTGTATTCATCCGCTCTGGGTAGGTCATAGAAAGCCTTGCAGTGTTGTTTACCTGAGTTTTCCGTGTTGACCTATTTTTTACAATGAATGAATGACAGGCTCAGAGAACAAATAGATGTGGATTCATTTATCTAAGGCCTACTTGAAATAAGATCAAGTATGGAATCCACATCACCATCCTTACGTTATATCTCCCCACCACTCCTCCTCCTCCTCCTCCTCCTCCTCCTCCTCCTCCTACTACTACTACTACTACTACTACTACTACTAGGCTACCACCACACCACCATCATTATCATCATAATCGAGAATGCCATTTTAACGGGAGGTGGTATAACGAGGTGTTACTGTACTCTTGTTTAACATTTTTTTTGGTGCGTATTATTTATTTGCCTTCTATTTTCACTTTCTCTTTTCTTTGCGTTTTTTTTCTTTTCTTTCATTTTTTTGCTTGTATGTTGTTGTTTTTTGTTTTGTTTGTTTGTTGTAGTTTTTCTGTGAGGAATTGAATTGAATTGATTGTAAAAGGGGAGGGGTAGTCCAATGACTAGGACCGTTTTTTGCAAAGGATTAGAATGCATAGAATCAATCGTGGAAGGAGACAACTACTACATTTTCATATGCGCAAATTATCTTACCTAATTCCCTCCCTTCCAGAGTTTTTGTTGGGATTTTTTTGGTCTTCCTTTGTGGATTCTAGCTATGTCCTCGTGGAGGTGCAGCGAAGCCGTTTCGCATTCGCTTTGTACGCAGAAGGTCTGGGTTCGAAAGTCGACGGCGGCATGTGGATTTTTTTCTTGGACTTTCTATGGATTTCTATGACTGTGGTCCTGTGGATTCCCAATTGAATAGTCCTATCGGATATGGCCTGTAGACCGGAGGTCTCACTTTTGATATGACCGATAATCAGTTGCCAAGGACATAAAAAAAAAACAACTTTGAACTTTGTGTCCTCGTCTAGTTCTAGTATAGATTGAAAGCAACGTTTGGTGTGGGTTCTGTAAATTTTTTAAAAAGCACACTGTTGCTAGTCGTAGGGTAAACTTAGGCCGAAAATATACACACACGTTGTACTTAGCGACGCACGTTAGACAGCTGCGCGTCGGCTCAAATTGTAAAATATACAGGAGCCAACTAGCTTTGTGGTTGTGGTGGAGGTGGAGAAATAAAAGCAAAAGGATTCTTTAAAAGGACACTACTAATACTAACCACCGGCTGAGAGCCCCACATCAGATTTCCTTGCTTCAATATCGTTTATATGATAATGATAATGATAATGATAATAATAATAATAATTATAATAATTATAATAATGATAATAATAATAATACTATTAATAATAATAATAATGATAATAAATATTTTTGTATAGCGCTTTACAATAGTCTGACACACTTCACATCCATATACTTACACTCATATCCTACATCATTATACTCTAAGTACATGCAACTGTTATAATATTATTTTAAGATCTATAAATACATCATCATCATCCGCCTTTTACTAATCATTCTAATTTATTATCTAACTTTGATACAGTAGACCTCGGATATAACGTGATCGACGGCCCCACCTTTCAGTCCTAATTTTATATCCAAAGATTCGGTTAATGTGTGGCATTTGACTGGGCTCTTTGGTGTTATAATGTTATAATAACCGGGGTTTTTTTTGTTATCACGCGCCACCAAAAGATGCGAGCCGAAAAGACCAAAAGCATACATCTCTCATTGTCGCTTTTTTGCATTGAAGACAGAAGTTTCAGTCGAGGGCATCCTCAGACTCAGGTGTCATGTGTAGCTCCTACATGTCTTTCGGGATTGAATGTCCATGAATCAAGTCAAAGAGGAATAGACCAGTCGAGGGCATCCTCAGACAGGTGTCATGTGTAGCTCCTACATGTCTTTCGGGTTGTAATGTCCATGAATAGAATCAAAGAGGAATAGACCAGTCGAGGGCATCCTCAGACTCAGGTGTCATGTGTAGCTCCTACATGTCTTTCGGGATGTAATGTCCATGAATAGAATCAAAGAGGAATAGACACGACCCTACAGTATCATGCACTGATGTAAAATATGAAAGTGCCAGAAAAGCAGCCAGAGAAAAAAGAAAAGTAGACTGTCGACCGCGCGGATCGAACCGACACCGACGAACGACAACACCACGTAGCCGGAGTCGGAGCTCACCCCCAACGGTCGACATTCCACTTTTCTTTCTTCTATGGATGTTTTTTCTGGCCCTTTTCCATTTTTTATCTGTTACTTGAGACGGATTTATTGTCCATCCATTTGTTACTTGAGACGGATTTATTGTCCATCCATTTGCTACTTGAGACGGATTTATTGTCCATCCATTTGTTACTTGAGATGGATTTATTGTCCATCCATTTGTTACTTGAGACGGATTTATTGTCCATCCATTTGTTACTTGATACGGATTTATTGTCCATCCATTTGTTACTTGATACGGATTTATTGTCCATCCATTTGCTACTTGAGACGGATTTATTGTCCATCCATTTGCTACTTGAGACGGATTTATTGTCCATCCATTTGTTACTTGATACGGATTTATGAGCCAGTTTTCATCAAGAATGTGATTGTTGAGCAAGTTTCAACCTATAAGTATTTAGGCGTCGTTGTCGACGATCGTCTCAAATGGAGCGATCATGTCGATACGATTAAATC
>JARBEQ010262025.1:0-10414 GCA_030265355.1 Tritonia tetraquetra
GATATTAAGCCAAGCAGGTGATCAACCCACAGTGACCTTTGTGGTAGGAATTAATTTTGCCCGGACAGCGGCCTTCCAAGGAGAAAAAATACCTGTCGCTGCCGGGAATCGAACTCGGTATACCTTTCGCTTCAGACGCTAGAGCCGGACCTCTGCGCCACTGGGACCGCCCGTCGTAAAACCTATGCTATGAGCTCCTTGGTATATAACTAAAGATTGTCGACAATCGTTGGTAAAACTCCAACCTTTATATGATTGAAAGAAAGAGAAAGGAAGGACGCCAATCCTTGATCGTTGTATGCTGCATGCTTCACCAGGATAGGAGTGACAAGGGTTAAGTGAGTGGCACCCAACACGCAATGGTTTCCATTTACCTTCAACATGTGGAGGTTCGGGGTTCGAACACCGCGGGTGCAGGATTTTCTCTCAAACCTTTCAGTTTTCATGACTCTGCCCCAACGATTCACGTGGAATTTCAAGTTCTGTTGAACCTCCTATGATGTCCTGATCTTTCTGTGTTTGAAAAGGGAGTAAAACTAACAATTGTAGAGGAATGTATTTTTGGAAATGGAGGTGTGACGCGTGGAATCCGCGACCTGTTTAACATACAGTTTACAGTCCACTCCTAAAATTAGCACGTCATCTCACTTTAATTAATGTGCGGTTATCGTGACCTTCAGAAGGAGTGTAAAACACACACACACACACACACACACACACACACACACACACACACACAATCTCTTTGCCAGTCTGTCGCTGTCACACCTATCTATACCGTGTGTGTGTGTGTGTGTGACAATAATAATAACAACGCTCTACTACCACTACTACTACCAACGATAATCTACAAATATTTTTTTAAGTTGCTACTACTACTACTACTACTACTACTACTACTACTACTACTACTACTACTACTACTACTGCTGCTGCTGCTGCTACTACTACTACTACTACTACTACTACTACTACTACTACTACTACTACTACCACCGCTACAACAACAGCAACTACTACTACTGTACTAATACCAGCGCTGATTATATTAAAAAAAACCCACAATATATAGAAAGTAGAATAATGATATTATCTACATTACAATTTGTTTGCGACGCTTTACAAGAATCAAACTGACATTAATTATCAAGAGATTACTGTAGAACATAGCCTCCTCTGTGTTACCTTCGTGCTCCCCATTTCCCGTTCGTTTTATCCACATGAACCCAATTTGTTTACATATTATTTTTTCATGCTTGTTTAGCTTTATTTCTTTTCTTTGTTGAAGCAGCCTAGCCTTGAGCCTGCCTACCTTTGAGGTGAGTCACGGTTATTTCTCTACACTACGCATGACAATGTAACAAAACTTCCGTACGGACGGAAAATGAAAAACAAAATGGCCGCCTCTCACGGGTCTGGGCCGCAGAGCCCTCCGTCGATAGGACGGCCTGTTGATCGTGTGTTTGAAGATGCCCAGTTCACCGGAGAAATTATATTAAATGGGCGTAAATTGAGAGACTTTCCTAAAATATGCAATAAGTACGATTTGAGTGACACAGTTCATGTTGGTGAGTTGAAACCGAAGAGGAAGTTACCGTTGAAAAAATGAAAACATTCGAGATCGGTCTCTTGATTTTTTGTGTTCTCTTTTCAGACTTTATACATTGCTTGTCTAAGTTTTCCCAAAACAAAGCGAAAACGTCAACTATTATTTTTGATGTTAGAATTATAAGCAAAAGATGAATCTGCTAAATTAACCTATAGATGTTTTATCGAGATCAAGATCCTCATCCATGAATGAATGCAAAACAAACATCCTGGATGAATGGAATGTGTTTTGCCAGCAGATACCAGTGCCAGTCAGTACCCAATGTTTTGTTTGATAGCTCCATACTAAAGGAAAACAAACAAACACAGCTTTTTGCAGAAAAATTGAAAGCTTACACAGTCTGATTGATTATATAGGATATCAAAGATGTATTAGGATTAGACTTAGACTTACATGACCTCAAAAAAACAATCAATATTGACAAATTATATGATGATGATCCTTTGGGAAAACCATTATTAACTCTCCTCCTGTGGGTCCTGAATTTATGTTCCGCTCACTCACTATGTTCACAGGGGGTCCCGTAAAATTATCCCCGCTCAGTGTGTAGTGTGTGCTGATCGTTGCCAGCGGGTCCCGTAATTTGTGAACAGACGAGGTGTTTAGGGTAGCTTCGTTTACACGCATTATTTTTAGTAGTTTCTTGCCTCTAGGTCACAGATAGTGAAATCTACCAGCACTAGAATAATAATAGTCTACCAATGAAATATGACACGTGACATGATAGTATAGAATGTTACCAAAAGGGGTTTCAGAACATCGTTATCTATACAGCCATAAGTGCGTTTTTGCGATGTTTCAAGTATCATTTTTGTTTCAAACTTATACTATTTGAAATTAAAATAAAGAAAAAAAAAACACTTTTCATATTTATGGGAGTAGGGTATGGCTTTAAAAAAAACTTGAAAAAATGAAATAATGAATAGTATTTTTACCCCTTTCGAAGTGAAGTGATGAGAGTTAAACCATCTTTTAGTGAATCAATGCCATCACAGTTACTTAAATATTTGCTGAATGTAATTTTTTACAGCCCTCCCTGATGTTGGCATTTTTTTAGTCCTTAACTCTCATTGAAGTCGTGTACGACAAAATGCATCCGAAAGGCTGAACATTACTTTATTTTGATCTCAGAAACTTGTGACTTCAAGGATTTGCAATTCAATTGCCTTACTTTTTGGAATTATTTTAGATGTAGAGTGCTAATTTCACATCATTTCATGATATTGGCTTTTTTCTATCAAAACAGATATTTCCAGAAACCGACTCGCAGACATGCCTGGAGAAGTCTGTAATTACATTTATGTCGAGAGATTCAACTGCTACCACAATGTTATTCGTTCAATTCCAGATGCAATATCACAGCTGCAAACTCTTACACATCTCAACCTCAGGTGAGGATTTTAAGTGTGCTTGTTGAATTTACCTTGTCAGGGTGTTAACCCGGGTACCCCACTGTTGCCCAGCCGGAAGTCATGGGCATAACATTATGTGCCCAGGCAGTTGGTGGGGCGAAAACCTGTCAAAGGTAAACAAGCAATGAAAAACTATACTTTTAATCCACGAAAAAGACGAACCCGGAAATTCACGTTATAAACTGGTTATTTGATTGGCTGTTATTTATAGATATGACCCTAGAAGTTTCCTGAACTTGTTCTATAAAAAGATTTTAGACTGTGCGTATTTTATAGGTAACCCCCAAAGCGTGGATTTACCGCGCTGGCGGACGAGGCGGGGCGCCTGGTATATTTACCGCAAGTGGGGAAGCAAGGTTAAATTTGTTTTGATTTTAATCCCCTTTAGTGGATAGCATCACAAGAATGTTGGTTTATTGTTTAATTTTCTTCACTTTACTTTGTTATTTTTATTTCAATTATTTTATCAAAAATTTACCTCCGTTCTAACAACTTATTTTGATTACTCTGTTTCTGAAAGTGGATAGAGTGGTGTCATAGTGCACAGAAGAATGTTCTGGGATTGAATCCCGATGGTGACATAGGGAGTTTTTTTCTTTTGGACTTCCTGACCCTTATGGAGCCAAGCCCTAACTGGAAATCCTGCCTTTGATGAATATTATATAGATATTATAAAAGACAAGTTTTAATTCCGGTCTCACAAAATGGATTCATTTAGTTTGGAATGGAGCACATTTTTTATATTATATTTGCATCCAGATGTTTTTATAATGTTTTCATGACTGAAAGCATATTGTAATGCTTTGTTATATTTGTCAATCCCCAGTCGAAATCAGTTAACCGTCCTTCCACCTGGTTTATGCATGCTCTCCTCTTTGGAAGTTCTACTTGTCAGCAACAACAAGCTTGTGTCTTTGCCAGAGGAAATTGGCCAGCTGGAGAACCTCATGGATTTAGTGAGTAGTTAGTTAGGATAGATATAATTTGATGGATTGATAGGAGCAGCATCAGAAAAGTTGGAGCATCCCATTTTAAGCCAATGAGAGAACGACTTGATTTTAACTTCAAATCTGCTCATTGCTTGCTCATTCTAAAATGGCTGTGTTCGCCAAAAGGGTTCAGATTGACACATCTAGATACAATCTAAACATTTTCTAAGTGTGTTTTGATTTACCTGGAGTGTGTTTAGATTTTAGGGTTCAAGGAGATGGAACAAGTGACTTTTGTATGTTGAATGAAACAATAGTGACAACGAGGTAGGTAGACCACATGGCCAGTCTACCCCTTTTGTAGTATTTTGATGACATGGCCAATGTACCCACTCTCTTAGATTTTGTCTACTTCATAGAAACCATTTTATAGATGAATGAATTATTTAAGTACGCCTTGAGACATTTCGTGGTCAAAGTTAGTGAAAAATAACGTTCCTCTTTACTGTGTGTATAGAATACTACTGTGTTATGAATGGCTTGCACTAATAATTTTAAAAAATAATTTAAATCGCACAATGCACTATTAATTTTGATTTTAAAAAAATAATTTTATTTGATTAAAATTATTCTGATTATTTTCGTTTTTCTTTACAGGACGTGAGCTGCAATGAAATTGCTCACCTTCCTTTGCAAATAGGTGATTTATCATCTCTAAGGTCTTTGAATTTGCGACGGAATTTCCTTGTAGAGTTACCTGTTGGTATGTATTGAGACTTTGTCAAACCTTAATTTATGATGTGTTAAAATCTTCAATTAATTGTCATTTCTTGTATTGAAAAGTAGAATTTGTGGTTACCTGTTTTTTTTTAGTTATTAGCACTTTTATTAGGGTTGGTAGGCCTGATACTGTACTGTGTCCAATCGTTGCTTTGCAAACTTATCCAAATAATATTTACAAGCTGAATGACACTGATTATTTTTGTAAACCGAAACATACATAAATAGTATAGAGAGATTACAAATGTGTCCAAAACCATCACTCTCCTACAGGATTTTCTTCTGAGAATTTGAATGGGGATTACACAATAATATTATTTTTAAAATATTAATAAGCATTTTTATTTTATGGATTTCAAAATCAAACAAAAATTATTTTGTATTGTTTCTTTTCACATGGTACATAGTATGCTATTGTATTTATGTTTAGAAATTAGTCGACTTCATCTCTACAAACTGGACTTTTCAAGCAATCGCATTGAGAAAATCCCTACTGTCTTTCGTAAAATGGAAACTTTGCAACAGCTTATTCAAGCCAACAACCCTCTTACATCTCCACCTGCTTATGTAAGACTTTTTCCCTTTTTATTTTATTTTGTGTGCCTTTTAGATATTTTCATTATGTCTTTTTACTAAGATTATAAATGAATGTAACATGAATTGTACTGTTTAAATTGCCTTGATTTTTTTTACGAACTCGACAGGAGCACTACCATTTGTAAGCGATATTTAGATACCAAACTGCCCTTTAGATGTTAATGGGAAATTGTGGTTTTTGTTTTGTTATCCATAGTGCACGTTAAGCCCAAGCCGTGTTGCGCCCAGTTCCATGTCGCATTGCTGAACACAGTGCTTGGAAAAACTCTGTATCAGGTCAATAAGGCAAGCATGTGATCAACCCACTGTGTCCGTCCGTACCTTGAATGGCACAACGAGCGTTACATTTTTAGGTGTTACGCAAGTTTTGGCCATAACAATATTTACTGTTGCCTTAGTGGTAAACCCCTAAGCTATAGAGCAGATTTTGCCACGTAAGGCAAACGGGTAATAATATATTAATAATCGTAATTTATATCTTTGGCAGATTTGTACGAAAGGAAAGCAGCACATAATGAAATACTTACACATCGAGTCCATCAAAGAGGATCGGAAGCGAGGGATTATGGTCAGCAATGACTTTGATTTGAAACGAGTCACACGCAAATCTTTACCTCCTCAGTAAGTAGTCGTGTACTCTTTAAAGCAATGTTATATCATGTTGTTTATTAGTTGAAAATATGGTCATTATGTTCGTTTTAGAAAACAAAGATTTGGTGACAGTAAGAAATATGTTAGATTGATTAGCAGCAGGTTCTTTGTAACATGTGGTGTTTCCCTCTTCAATTTATTTAGGATGAATTCTGATTTTTAACTGTTGAGGATAGTTGAATTATAAGTTTATTTGTCCTTTTGATCGACTTAGATTATGTTATCTTGCTTATATCACTCGAAGTTTGAAAGAAAGATTAGACAGTTGTATTGCTACTATGTATTACAGGTCCTCTGAAGAGCTGCGGGGTATAATAGGGGGTCCAGATAAATGGAAACGTCACACAGTTCTTAGCAGTGATTCAGGTTACAGCACAGGGGATGGGGAGAAGAATGGATGGCACAACGGGGAGGTGAGTTTCGTTTTACATCGAGCTTGTCGTCTATTAATTAATTACTTGATGTTCTGAATAACTGTTGCATGTTTTATTTATTATATTTTATCTCATTTTATGACGTAAAAGAGTGAAGGAGAAGTAGCTTTTATTGAACATCGTTAGTAAGAGACAAATACTCAGAGAAGCTTAAGATTGATTTTCATATCTGGGTAGTATCTTAAAAGATATTGAAAATGTTTGGTTGCCATTCAAAGAATGCACGCTTCATGATATCTTAGATTTAATGGCTACTCACCGGCAACCTGTTTGCTTTTTATTTTTGCGATTGCCCTGCATACATTACAGACCATTCTAGCGTGTAGCTGCCTACTCTACCGCAAATTGCTGGAGTCTTTTGTAAATTCTGTCTCTCTTCCGCTGTTCCTGTAAGTTAAGCTATTTTTTATGTCGGCGGTGTATCCCTGGAGTTATATATAGTGTCTTAAATTGTATGTTGTTGTTTGTTTGATCGAGCCCTGTTAACACCGCAGAGCAGTGTCGGGGCCGGCCCTTTGTTCAGTAATGAAAGGGACACAAGATACCTGCCATAAATGCAGGCACCCTAACCACCAAACATGACTGAACACCGAGCTTGAAATCCCCCTGATTTTCTAACCAAAACTCCTTCTTAAACGACCTAGAGGGTTGGCAGCTATGCTCTAGTTTCCTGGCCATCACAAGTGAATAGGCCACACACACTCTACTAATGCCCAAAAATAATGCTACACAAATGATGAAAATTGTATTAAATTCAAATAATTTCTTTAATATTACTTGAATGTAACATCTGTGGGTTTTGATAAAGTGGAGAGAATAGTTTTGTTTTCCTTTGTACAATCTAACATATAAATTGCAAACGTACTTGTTGAGTCTGCATGTTTTAAAAAATAAAATAACTTTTTGAATCTTGCTGAATGACTTTGTGAAGCATTATGCACGAAATGATATAAAAGTGATTATAATGGATATTTATTTTTAATAATATTGATATATATATATATCTGTATTATTAGATATGAACAATTAGCTCAGTTGCCAATTGGAAAGACTTCATGTTCTTTTATGAAACAGTAAAAATTAGTTTTTTAGCGTCAATGTTCTCAATGTTGTGGTAGAAAATTTGGAATGTGTCCATGTCATCTGTTTGATGTTTTTTGTTATTTATAGATGACTTTTAAGTTTGATTATGAATATCTGTAGTTAGTTGAACTGTTTTTTTCCTTAGAGATATAGGAGTATTTTTTTTTAATTAGAAATTTTCCTGTCATCTATGTAATGTGAGCCAAAAGTATCCTTTGCTAATTTTATTTGAATTGTTTGTTGTTTGGCATGTATTTGTTTATAAGTCTTTTTTTGTTATGTAATGTTCTAATTTTACTTTTTAAAATGTTCACCTGACAGTACATTTCTTATTTTCTTTTCACTTTTTTTTTGTATCCTGTTCCCACACCCTTTCAACACCATATTTAAACCTCATGATACACCCTGAAACAATTGATGAAATCTATCACTCGCTGCCTGGAAAAAAAATGACAAACACACAAAAAATGAAATCAAAATGAACTTTTTCTTCCCTCAACGGCTGATCGTTGAATTTGACCCCGTGATTATGCGTTGATGCCAACCAACCCGACACCACATTGCATGCCTGTTTCTTGATTTTTCGGTTCGTTGAATCGATTTCCTACTAATAAATAATTCTGCCCTCTTTGCATTGTGTGGCCACCCTGCCTTTTGCCTGGTCTGATGTTGCCACTGCTGCTGTTGCTTCCACTGCTACCTTTGCTCACCTTTGACGCATTCTATAGCCGTGGTCACATGAAGTCAACAACAACGGTGGTGGTGTCGGCGCTTCGAAGAGTACTGTAGTGCTGAGATCGAGCCAACCTCAGCATCGTCCTCAATCTCATTATGTATATCCTCAACCGTCTCAGCATTTGCCACCACCCCCTCCTGCATCATCAGCAGCAGCATTTGTACAGTCATATCATCAACAAAATCATCAACAATTGAAACATCAGAGCTATCCCCAGCAAGACCATCCTCCACCTCCTGTCAACTCAAAGCAAACCAATGGCAGAAATTCCAGTCCCTTCGCTAATCATCTGTCACCCAATCAACACCAACATGTTTACCACAAAGAAGACACCGGCAACCAACGTATCTCCCCTCGCCACCACTCCTCAACATCTTCCTCCTCTACGTTATCCCCTGGGCCAGCCGACCTTCCCCCCTATCCTGTCAGCCCATCCCCATCCCCAACTTTACTTTACAATTCACACAGACCAGACTCTTCATCTAGCAAACCACCATTACCTCCACAACAACAATCACACTTTTCTTACTCTTCCACACAATTCCGCAATCACCAGCCCCAATGTCAACCACCGCCACCATCCCAACCACCATCTCATGACCCGGCATACCCAAATGAAGACTACCACAACTCCATTCGCAGTTATGGTAGTCCACAGCTCATGCCTTACCCCACCTCTACAAACTTGGCAGAAAGTGGACTCCAAAGTCCGACCAGCCCGAGGACCCCAACGTCTACTTACCCCAATGTTTACACGTCTCCCAATAGTCACGGTTATATGAACGATTCCAACCCTGTCCGACAGCAGCACCAGGAACGACAGTCACCTCTACCCACCAATGTCCACGTGCGTCAATGGAGTAATTCTTCAAACACATCAGAACATTCGCTACCTCCACCACCCCCGTCCCTCATGTCCCCGTCCCCGGCACCGTCATTGTCAGGAAGCCAACGGTCAAATTCCCCACACACGTACGGGATGACAGACCAGCAGCATCATCACAACCAACACAATTCTCAGTCCTGGAAATTCCACAATGTCCCCCCTTTTTACAATGCCGGTCACAACCTGGATACAAATCCTCCACCCTTGCCAGAGGACAGAAACACCACAGCTTTTCGTTACTCCTCGCAACAACATTCTCAAATCAAACACAACAACGATCACCCCCCAATGTCATTATCATCAAACTCAGCCCCTCCTCATAGTCCCTTGTCCGTGCAGTCAAGCGAAGGCGCGAGTTACATTGATGACGATGATACTTTTGCCAAGTCTCCTCCAAGAATTATGACTGGTAGCATGGAAGTTGATTTTACCAGGGTCAGTCTCTGTTTCTGTCTTGTTCTCATTTGGGCTGCTTTTGGTTTTATTTCTTCTAATTTTTTTATTTTTTTTCTTCAGTGCATTTTTCTTGTGATTCCTAAAATATTTTTCCTTTTACACTTTTTAATATCACCTCCTTTCCTGGTTTATTGTTGTTTAAAATTTGCGACAATACACCAGAGCTGAACCGCATATCACAGGGAGAAGAAAAGAAAGAAAATTAATGTCGTTGTTCGTTTATATTCTGGATGTTGTCATTTGACTTTAGATGTGGTAAAATTTGAGTTATTTATTTATTAGGTGTCTTGAATGGAATTTTGACACTCTTTTGCTTGCTTTTTAGAGTGCATGATGACGTTTTGGCTAGTACAAATGAAGATCACTGGGAAATATGTCAGAGTCACATTTTTTTAGTAACCCCCAAAAATGTTGTTCATTTTGTTCTTTTGAAGGGTTTGTTATTAATACAGTATTAAACTTTGAAATCAGAAGATCTCCAAAAATGAAAATGTGACTCTTTTTCCCCTTTGGTCTTCAAATGCTAATATCACATCAATTAGGGTACAAATGCACACACCAAAAAAGCACTCTTTCAAGTCTCAATAGATTCGATAACAGGTCACTTTTTGATAGAACTGGCATGTCAGTTTGTGTTCAGCATTTTCAAAGATTCCAGATGTCGAGGCCATAGCAGGGCAAAAAACCCAACAAACTTTCGGTACATGATGGAAATGGGCATTATTAATTAAAAGATTTGTTATGATGTGTAAAAATAATACAGTAGATTTGTTTTGTTATCCAAACCACATTATACCCCCAAGGAGTGTTGTGGCCAGCTCCATGTCCAGCATTGCTGAAC
>JARBEQ010262036.1:0-10413 GCA_030265355.1 Tritonia tetraquetra
TCTCTCTCTCTCTCTCTCTCTCTCTCTCTCTCTCTCTCTCTCTCTCTCTCTCTCTCTCTCTCTCTCTCTAATCTTATATATATATCTTTTATTGATTCATTCTTCTTCTGAACTAAAATGCTTCACTTTAAAACAAAAAGAAAGCTATTTAACTGTTTATTATTGTACCGGAAACTGCTTTTCATTTCATTGATGCAGCTGATTAAAATGCAATGTTTTGTTTTGTTTTTTTTACACTACTAGATTTTAAAAATATATTTTGTTTAAATTTTACTATTAAAAAAAATATTATACTCTTTGGGATCTATATCATCATAGTTTATTTTCGTGTTCCATAAATAGTATGTAGATCTATGTGGATTATCGGAATTAACAAATGTTGCAACAACAAAAAAATGCCTTACATCATGTGGCAAGATCTGCTCAGTTTTCTGAGGGGTTTACCACCAAGGCAACAATAAATATTGTCATAGCCAAAACTTGGACACCACCTAAAAATGTGATCCTCGGTGTGCCGTTCAAGGTACAGGCACAATGGGCTGATCACCTGATTGCCTTTTATCTACTTGATCCAGAGTTTTACCAGCTCTGTGTTCAGCACCGCTGGACAAAACAAAGCAAAAAAAAAGTCATTCATTCATTATGATTGTTACCTTGGAGTGAATTGATTTTGATTTTATTCATGCAATCTGGGAATCTATATTTTTAGTTGAGACTTTTTGTGTATTGAGAAGCTTGAGATGAGGGGTTTGAAGGCAACTTGGCTGTACTGTAACCCAGTTTCTGTAGTGTCAGACATCAAACTTTTCTGATAGAAATCTTTGTTTTCATGTCATGATTTTTATGCTTTGTTATTATTTATTATTGAGTAAACACAAGAAGTCTTGGCTTATTTTTATCATGAATGGTGTTTGGTGATTTTATATTTTTGTCTTTTTCTTTAGGCCTGCAGCTGAAATCGGAAGACAACTTGCCTGCCTGGGAGACGACATAACAAGGAGATATTCTCTGGAACTAGATGAGATGATATCTTCGGTTAGAGACGTGGATGCATACGATGCATTTGCACAGATTGCTCGCAGGTTAGAGGAAGTCTTTCATGTCTTTGTTGAGTTTGAATCAAAGAAACAATGTTGGTAAAAGCAAGTTGTTGAAAGCATGTAAATGTAACAATTAAAACATTAGCTTTAATGTTGGCCATTACTTGTTTGTTTGATTAAACCCCATTCAGAGGTCCAGACCTCATTTTCAGTTATAATAAGTTTAGTAAAGCACACAAGATACATGCATCATGAACATGAATGCAGGTACCTGGACTACCAAGCTTGGCTGCATACAAAGCCGGGAAAGATTAGATCAAAGAATTTCAGACAAACAGGTGATCATCCCACTGTTTACCTTGTAGTAATAACAACGTCCTTCTTAAATTTGTTTGTGTCGTGGGTCTACCGCAAATTACCTCATGTAAGCTGCCATCGACAACGGTCCTCGTATTATAGGCCAATTGTTTTGCTGCATATCTGTTTAGCATTTAAGAATGAGATAAGTTGTTTAGTGATAGGAAAGGCATGCAGCACAATCCACGGACTGGAGTACTTTGTTGAGTGGGGCTGATATACATGATATAGATGCAAATTACTTTATTACACTCAATTGTAATGTTCTTTTATTATCCTGGGGTGGTTCAGATACTTTCGTTATTTTTAGATGGGGGACGATGTAGTATTTTGTGTGTTCTTTGATGTTTTTCTGGCAAAGTTCAGGGTTATCAACTTTCCTCATTGACATCCTTGATCAAGTTACCTTTGATTTGTTTAGAGCTGTGTGGCGGGCGCTGAAATGTGTCGCTACATGTGTCGATAGTGCCCTAAAACACCAAAATAACAATATAATAATAGCTGCTCAAGACAACAAGATGATAAGTATATAATTAGCACTCTTACTCTTGATCTCAATCAAGTGGAGGTAATGGCAAGCATTCAATAATTTTTATGATCAGGTCCCATCCCTAGTTAAAGAAACAGTTGGCCTTAGATAAGATTGCTAGAGATATTGCAATGTTTTGTTTGCCATTTGTATAATAGCTGCATTTTGTTTTCTGTCCTTACCCTTTTATGATATCTCCGATATAATGTGAAGTGTTTATTTCTCATCAGGGTTTTTGTTGCTGGCATCAGATGGCATCGAATCCTCGTACTCTTGAGTTTTGGCTACCGCCTGGCTATGGTCAAACTACGTCACTCTGCATCAGAGTTTTCATCATTTCTTTCACGTATCGTTTCTTTCATTGTCAAATTCATCGTGTCAGAGAGAATTGCCAGTTGGATTGCACAGCAAGGGGGATGGGTAAGCATGTGTACTTTTTTTTCATAGTTTTTCCCATTCGTTGGCTTTTACATACTTGTGTTCAAAGGTCAATGAAGTTAGATTTTAACCCTTTTTTTGTGGCATTACTCATCAAGTCACTTGTTTCTGGATACAGAGGTCTAGGGTTTGAAACCTGCCCAGGGAGGAATTTTTCCTTTCGCATATTTGAAGGAGCTGCTTTAGAGGTTCATGTGTAATTTTAAAGTCCTGTCAGACCACCTTTAAGATAATCAGACCATTTTAGAATGGTATAAAACTTACTACTTAGAATTTGTCTTTACTTATGCCCAGGCTGTGATCAAAGCATAAGCATTCAACAACGCCTCTCCATCGCATTCTTTTCCGGGCCATTTTCTCCGCCTCTCTCCAGCTGAGTCCAGGTCATGAGTTCAAACACTTTTATGTGTTCCTCCTCCAGCTGGCTCTCGGCCGTTCTCTCTTCTCCAATATGCATAATGTAAACTAATGCCAGGTATCAGGTATCAGATTGAATGTATAAGTAATTGTGGGAGATACGGGTAGGTGATTATATTATGGAACTGGAACTCTGACCATTGAAAGAAAGAATTGATGTGATATTATCTTATTATATCGTTTGTTTGTTTGTTTTGATTTCACTGTTATGAATAAATTATATTGAGGCTTTGATTTAATTTTTTTCCCGCTTTTATTCCCAATGAACCAGAGAGCAGCCCTGAGTGTGACAACAGGCACAACAACGCCAGTCTTTTTATTGGTTTCTGCCATGGCAGCCTTGTCAATATTGGCTGTTATTGCTATTCGCAAGTTTCTATGACCTTCGTTGCTCTACGCAAGTTCCAACGACCAAATTCGTTCATTCATTTGTGGTTTGCTCATGATTTTGTTAATTGTATGATGTATGATATAGTACTTCTACTTGGGCACAGACTGCAAATGTGAGGGGTTTAGATGCGACACAGTTAAAGTTAAATTCATTTTGGGAAGAGAAAAACACATCATAGTCTGACTGGTTCATGGTCAACTAGTCTTATCTATTGAATAATCTTTTCTACTTGTATCGAAGGCTGCACTCAAAACAAGGAGTAAAAGTACTGTGTTGTCATTTCCTTGCAGAGAGCAGATGATATCGTTGTGTACTCTCAGCAGTGCCATTTCCGTACTTGTCCTTCTCTGTAGGCCGACTTCACCGTTCTGTCGTCAGGAGTGGAGGGATTATATGAGAGAGAGAGAGAGAGCACATGTTCGCTACCAGCCACTCTTTAGATTGTATCAGTTGTGAAAACAATATTATGAGCAATATAATAGGAAAACACTTTTCATAAACATAGTATAAATCTCAGGGTGGGTAAGAGTTGGGCATATAATCGCTTCGCTCCTGTTGTTTATTTTTTTGCCATACAGTCAAATGCTTATAATTTTCAGGCCTCTTTAAATTCTGTCGTTTTCCTTTGAAAGTTTGCTAATGAATCTGAAATTTCTGGTCCAAATTTGTGGCCAATTTCAAATTCATCATTTGCTTCTTTGTACCAGTCATCATCCTCATTCACGATATCAGAGGTGTCTGCGTAAACTTCCCCACCCTCATCTGAGTAAAAAATACACCTTTTGGAACTATTTACACATGATATTATTATTTCAATATATGGACATCTTTGTAGGAAGATGAAAAAAAAAGTGAGGTAAAGAAAAAGAAAACAAAATGATAATCTGTACCTTGGAGGCTACCTGACTGCAGTGTATCAACAGTCTAATGACAACATATAATTTTGTGTCTTGTTTTTGCCTTTCCTGGATACCAGTTTACTATGACTGGCCTAGATTTACGGGTCACGAAATTACCTATTCTTTGTGCAACCTCAATACCATTGGTATTGAATTCACTGCACCCTAGTTTTTCTTTTATGACTGCAACAACGTTGCTTTCTGTTTCTTCGCTGGTTTCATGTTGTTCACTGACTCAGTGAGTCCTAAGATCCTGATGTTTGAACGTCTTGACTATTGCTCCAGCTAGTCTGTGGCTTTGTTGATTTATTTGTTCTTTCAAATCAATGTTTTCATTTTTTTTATTTCAGCCATTTCCGTTTTAAGAAAAAAGTTTCTTTTTTTTAGCTCTGAAATATTGAGCTAAAGAGACTCACGTTTTTTTAGAGAGTTGCTTCCATCCTCTCCATTCTTAATAAGAATGTCTTTATTGGTAGGACCTGATGGATTGTGGGAAAGTCGCACTAAACTAATCATCAGATTCATCCTTCCTACCTCTTGTTTTTTGGCTCGGCCAGAACAGAACCACAGAAGAGGATAGTTTAAAACTATAAACTATAAACATTTATCACCAGACCGAATGAAGTCAGAATCAGAATAAAAAGTGGCAACATATCATAAAAAAGCACAAACCACATATTTTCATATTGATGGTAAGGCCTAGAAATAACATGTTGACTTTTCAGCTACTGTGTATAGAGATGAAATTGCTCTTGCATCCAATGGATACCGGATATGGATTGTGATATAAAAGTAATACCTTGACCAGTAACAATTTCACCACATCTAAAGTTGTTTTTTGCATCTAAATCCCTCAATGTGGTTTGTAGGATGAACCAAGAAATCCGTTGGGGTTTTTTTCCATTAGAAATTGTATGGACAATTTGAAAAAAAACCACATATTTGTTTTTCCAGCTCTGTGTTCCATTATACATCCAGATTTGTGGGCACCTTGAACTTAGAATTACTGTTTGTAGTTTGAATTTAAAAATTGTTGTGATGTTTTGACTTGCAAGAATGTCTCAGTTCTTTGTTGTGATGGAATGATCCAGATGTTATTACTGACAACGATTGATTTGGTTACTTAATGGTCATTTATGTGAGTGCTGTTTTAGCCGGGCCTTGTGTACCCATCCCTATGAATGTAATTAGATGTGATATATGATGAGAAGAAATGCTTTTTGTGTGAGTCGAATTCTGTGTTATGATTAAATGACATTGAAATTATCCATGTTATGTACACACCTATGCATAAAAGACATTTTTATTGCATCACCTTTATATACACACAATTTATTTTATTGCTTTTGCACACGCGTCCACAAAAAAAAGGTTTCTGTTACATTTTTAAAATAGAGTTTGTTAATATAAACTATTAAAGTTACAAATTAACAACCATTCTACTCTACCACATATGGGATCCAGCTTTCTTATTCAGATATTAACGGATCTTGAGTTCTTAGTTCCGTATGAAATTCTACGTACTACACCTTATGATGATGCCAACTTCACACCAATATGTGCTTTAATTTAATGTCAAATATCAACTACTGATATCTATAATCTTTATAGTACTAATGACTGTCGATAGATTAAGTAAGGACACTTTCTCTATGTAGTGATGGATTCATAAGGTTAAATCTGAGTTCACACTTTCATTCCTACAGAATCCATTGTAGGCATCTGTGGTCATTTGCTTTGTATTTATCTTCAATATAATACAAAAGCAACATTGTATAAGATACATATATTATATGGTGTCGTGTTTATCTTTTTACAAGTTTGGTATCCTATGTATGTTGCAATCATGAATTTGGAACACTATTTTCTATTTCCAAAGGTTGCTTTCAGTACTTTGACTAGTAGCTTCCTCTTGTATGTACATTTTGTAAAGAACAGCTTGACATGATATGAATGGAAGGAACTGCTCACCCAAAGTGGCACAGTGTGTAATGACTTCCAATCCTCTATTTATTATCTTTGTTACTACACGCAACAGAATACTGTACTATTGTGGAACGGTATTCTGAACACCTGTTTTGTTGCTATGGTTACTCATTTCACTTTCATGTGTTTTTCTTTTGTTTCCGTCCATGAATGCAAATTGGTGTCAAAGGATTTCAGCACACCTTTATTGCTGGTGTATTTATAGTTTTCTCTAAAGTCTAAATCTCCTGTTACCCATTCTGTCAACACAACCACCTGCCTTTCCACTCCTTCCAGCAATATATATTTTGTTTCTATTAACTGGCTTCTCTCTAACATAGAAAAACACAACACGCTGCATGGCCTTAAAGAGCGATTTCAGTTTGTGAAATATGGAGAGAATGCTCAGAAGAAACGATAAGAATGTCCCTGTCATTGTGGTGAATGTCAATTCAACCTTTGTGCTGTTTTACTGTGTGAGTTTCAAAATTGATTTATAATAAATACCATAGAGTCATTAACATTACCATTCTCCCAGTTCTTATATAGCTGAGGGGTGACCACAATTACATTCATTTGTTTATTGGCCTTGCTTATGATTAATACCGCTCAGTGTATTGTTCATGGTGTCAATAAAAATTTGTTGACACAGTGGGCTGATCACCTGCTTGTCTGAAATTGTTTGATCCACAGCAATTTCCAATCGTGTGTTCAGCTATAGTTGGTGGTCGGGGTGCCTGTATTTATGTCGGGTATCTTGTGTACCTTTATGGCTGACAAATGGGGTTGGCCTTAACACCTGTTTTGTTATCCAAACCACACAATAAACCCAAAGGAGTGTCATGGGCAGCTCCATGTCCAAGCATTGCTGAACACAGAGCTGGAAGAACTCTGGATCAGGTAGATAAGGCAAGTAGATGATCAGCTCACTGTGCCCTGAACCTTGAGTGTCACATTTTTAAGTGTTGCCCAAGTTTTGGCCATAACAATATTTACTGTTGCCTTGGTGGTAAACCCTCAGCTATAAGAAACTGATTAGATTTTGCCACATAAGGCTTTCCCTAACACTGCTCTGCTGTATTAATGGGGTTTGATCAAACAAACAAACAAATATTAGATGTCAAGGTATCTAAAAATAGCAATGACTATATTTGGCCCCCATCCTTAATGCTTTTTAGCCTAAACCAAAATGTTGCAACCTCCCATTGATATGAACAAACTTATAAAAAAGAAAAAGATTTTATTAATATTTAAGAATTTCTTACAATTGCTATCATTCAAAGTGATTGATCTGTCCTGAATTTGGTCATTTTATTAATTTTATTATTACTGCAATGCACTGTGTTTTTCTTTACTTTATTTGTTATTTTGAACTTATTGATTGTTATTTTGAAGGCTGTTAACATAAATGCAAACAATAATTTAATTTATATTCTGTTTCAGTTCAAGATGTTCAGCTTATTTCATATTGAAATATTTGTAACAGTGTATTTGAGCATCGTTCTGCTTTCAGAATGATTTGAGTCAGTTTTGTTGATATCCCTGTGGTTACATTTATTTATGGGTGAGAAATGCAAATATTGATGATCTCTACAGTCAGTGTTCAAAGAAATTGCATGTTTGAGTGCGATGTTACATGGCTGTGATAATATCTTTCTTTCTTTCTTTATCAATAACCTTTTTAGTACCTTTCGGTGTAAGGTTGTTTGACAATATCAACATTAATAAATTATTGGACGTACAACAGTATTATTTGCGACAGGTGATATGAAGGAAAAATATGTTATAAGAGTTTAATGAGTTTGAGAGCAAAAATGTCTGAAGTGCCATTATTATTGAAAGTATTTTAACTCTTTGATTTGTTTGGAGCCGTGTGGCGGGTGCTGAAATGACCTTCCTGTGTTGAAAGAGCCCTAAAACAACAAAAAACAATAACTCTTTCCTACCAACGGCTAGCTTTCAACTCTTTTCTAAACAGATACTATTATTTTTGGGAGTGAAAACATCGACCTAATCTTTTCAACACAAAATCTTTATTTATCTCTGAAAGTCGGATTCGTTCTCCAAAGCCAATTGATATAATATGTTGTACTCTAGTTTTTACATGAAAGTTTTTATCATATATAGCACTAAGTGTTTTTTCCCCTTAACTTTGGTAGCTGATTTGGCAGCTAAAAGCAGCACTTGTCTATCCCCAGTTTTCCTTGTTCTAACACATTCAGGTTTTTGCAGCACTTTTCTTATATATGTAAATGTGAAAGTGTCCGAAAAATAGCCACAGAGAAGACAAGAGCATGTGACCCTCTATCTCTGGCGAGATGAAGTTGCCGTTCACAGGTGTGAGTTTCATCCCCACAATCCACTTTTCTCTCTCTGGCTATTGTTGTATGTAGCACGTTCCCATTTTCTTGTATTCATTTGATACCATTTATCATTACCAGTGTTAGTTACTCCATAATGTCACTTAAATCTAAGAATTAACATGGTCTGTCAGGGGATGAACAGTTTTGAAATGGCATGGACTTTCTATTTATATTTATTTACCTCATGATGAATACTTTGTATGTTATTATTGTTTTAATTCTTCCTATATCAAGTAAAGCTTTGAAGTTATCAGTTATACAGTAGAATTACCTTAAAACGAAATTTTGGGGACCTTCTAAATCATTTTGGTTTAAAGGCATTTTGGTTTAGAGCAAGAATGAAACGATACAAAGACAAAGAAGAAACTCGTACAATTTATCAATTTATTTGCGGTTCATGGTATTTTTCAGTTTAGCTTCTTTCGGTTTAAGGTAATTCTACTGTATTTCCTTTTTCACCCTTGGAAGATCTTTTCAGAGCGAGACCTCCTGTTCACAGTCCATCTCCGACTTGAACCTGCACAGCCCTAAAATACCCTTCTAACTTTTTTTTATCTGGCTGGGGTTCAATGAGTGCACTAACACTACTCCACAGAGGGGTCCTAAAGTAAATAGAGTCCAAACATAGTGGATACAGCTGATTGTCTCACCAATGCATGGTGGATACAGCTGATTGCCTTTCCCATACCACCATTTACTATTGTACTTTAGTAAATCCATGTATAGTTTGCCCTATTTTCCACTAATGTTAATCAACTTTTGTTATGACGAGGTGCATTGGAGGAGGTCATGGTGTTTGTCCATTTTAATTCTTTTTCTGTGATCTGTTTATCATCTTCTAACTTTTAACTTTTTATGGACGGATGAATCACTTGGATTTTTATAAAATATGAAATATTATTTACCTATCTTGGATAACGTGATAATGCAACTGGCATGTTATGAGATATTATTTTATCCATTTTCATTTCTTCTCATTTTGATGTCAATTTTTACTCTATGGTCTTCATGTGAACAACCAAGGTCTCTAACTAACTGTACTGTCAAGTTCTGGGTCTTTTTGCTTTTCATTCCATGTTTTATTTGTGAAAGCCTCATACTCATGTTGTTTTATGCCTTTCTAAAATGTTTTTGACTTATTGAACTTAAGAGTATCTATGTACCTCTAAGCCAAAACAAAATATAACAGAAATCATATTATTATATGTATAATAAAATAAATGAAAATGTAAAAACTTCCTGTATTTAGTCCTTTGGAGGTTTTTATGTTTTCATGTATTCTTTGGTTTTATTGTGCTTAAATATAATATGTATATATGTGTGTATGTGTGCGTGTTATAGTGTGTGTATGTGTGCGTGTAAATTTTTCTTGTTCTACTTTCCCATGGATTTGTTGCTCATTTTATGTTTTAATTTTGATTATTTTAACTATGTCTTTAACAAAATATTTCTAGAGTGTTATCAGTAAAAAGGTGAAAGAATTTTTCGTATTTAAAGTTTGCTGTGTGACCTGGTATTGCTGTCTATGAGTCTTTTGGTAATTTTACGTTGTGTGAAAATTGACTTCAGTTTTTGTGCTCAGGAATAATTTTGTTGGTTATCTAGTCTTGAAAAAAGTTCTTTGAAAATTATTGTGTTCACAAGTCATTTTAGTAGAATGAACAATTGAAAGTTATTGTGTTCACAAGTCATTGTAGATGTAGTAAAGTGAACAATTGAAAATGATTGTATTCACAAGTCGTTGTAGTAGAATGAACAGTTGAATGTTATTTTGTTCACAGGTTGGTCTATTATTTTAGTGGAGTGACCAATAAAGGTCCAGCCTCTTTTACGATAATGGTTGGTTTTTAAGTGAGATGAACTAATTATTGTCCTTTTTTGTCTGCCATTTAGTGGTTGAATCAATTAATAGTCCGGGAGGGGGGGGGGTTAACCGATCCACACTCTTTCCTTTGTCTTCTATCCCCCTCACCTATCGTCCCCACTCCCATGGAGCTTTCTGTTCTTGTCCTGG
>JARBEQ010262047.1:0-10413 GCA_030265355.1 Tritonia tetraquetra
AGACCTGGATGAGTACAATAATTCTACACACAGTTCACGGCAAGCGTCCCTAGAGACAGCGGCAGCCAATTTATTATCATTTATTATCATCTTCTCATGATATTGATATTGATAGATATAGAATCTGTATTGAAAGTAAGAGTGACTGCTGATGTGTTTTTATCTGAGGACTTGTACTTTTTGTGTTATTTGTGAGCTTTTTTTGTAAAGCATATAATAATGTTATTTTCTGTGGAAAGATTTTCAAACAATTTATGCAAAGGCGTATTTTGTGAACTTCGTGGAATTTGGCAAATATCAAAGTTTTTAAACCCCACTTCCATGAAAACTTAAATTTCTTCTTTCATATTTTCTAGAATCAAGTATTGCAATTCTTTTTTTTTTCTGGTTTGCCAATGTACCCTGTAAATAAACTTCACCGTCTGCAAAATCATGCGGCAAGATTAGTCCTGCACAAAAAGAAAATTTATAACATATATATATATACCTTTGCTCCTTGATCTTCACTGGCTGCCCATAACAGAAAGAATATTTTATAAAGTAACTTTTTTAGCTCATAAATGTATAAATGATGAAGCTAAATCTAATCAAAGTTTATGTACTTCAACGTAATTTAAGATCTAGTGCCAAAATTAATTTAGAAGTCCCTTTAAGAGGCACAAAGAAATTTTCTGATAGAGCATTTTCATTTAGTCACTTTAGACCTATAGTTTGGAACTCTTTGCCTGAAAGTTTAAAATATATAACAGATGAGGTGATATTTAAAAAGAGGCTTAAAACTTTTATATGTCTTGATAGTCAATGATCCATTTTCACATGCTTTTGTCATTACTTTGTGCGACGTATTTGTGTGATGTATGTTGATATAGTTTTATAGTATAGTATGTTTTAACTTCATAATTTGTAAACATTGCTTGTCACTGCCCATATTTTTGAGTCTGAAATAAGGGGCTCTAGAAATAAACTTTATTATTATTATTATGAAGCGGATTTACCCTGGATCAAGATATTAGGCCAAGCAGGTGATCACCCCCCTGACTTTTTTTGTAGTGGGAATTAACTTTGCCCGGGCAGCGGCCTTTTGGCCTACTCTTCTTGATTTCCAACTGCCAAGTGTTCTTTAACGTGCACAACTTGCACACAGGACCTCTGATCACTGCTGGGATTCTAATCTGGTACCTTTCGCTTCAGAGGCCAGAACCATACCCATGAGCCACTGGGACTCCTCGTATAATAATTATTACCATTTTTTGGGGTTTTTATTTCCAGCCTTATAACACACTGGCCCATCCAATTGAACAGGCTAAAAAGGCTGGATACATCTTGGACTCAAAAGTCCTTGACGTCACACAAGCAGATGTAAGAATCTGATTTTAAATTGGCACAATAATGCATACCTAGTCCATGAATGACCTCTTATTCTTATGTAGAAAATTTGATTAGAATGTTGCGTCCTGGAATTTTTTCCTGATATGGTGGAAATAGGGGTGTAATTTGACTCACTTCTATTTGGGTAATTTTGATTCTGTGTAGTATCTTGATTTATTATAGGATTACTAAACAAGGACTTGAAAAATAGAGGAATGACCATAAACTAAAAAACAAACAAACTATGAACGTAAAAGTCGTACAGTGAGATGAGATGATGAAAATTTGGATCAGGTCGATAGTTAAATACTTAGGTGTGATGATAACATCAAATGGTAGTCTAAAAGAAGAAATTAATCAAAGAATCAGCAGAGCAACTAAAGTGTATGGTCAATGAGGGCAATCTTTTATAAGGAAAAGAGAACTTACAGCTAAAACAAAAATAGCTATTTTTTATTCAATATATTGCTCAACAGTGTTATATTGAAGTGAGTCGTGGATACTTGTTAACAGAGATAAAATTAGATTACAGTGTATCATAATATTTAACGACATCGGAAATGATGAGACCCCGGAAATGAGAAAATTATATAACCTTGATTTCCGCTATTATAAATTACTGGAATAACGACACCCTACGATCAGAGCCGTGGTAATAACGAGAACTCCATAACCACCATTCAGGCCGTTCAACCTCCATTTCTCTTTCATATTTTTCTCACTGAACAAAGAAACTATACCTACTTTCTTTGTTATCATTTCCTGGTTTTGTCTTACAGTGTCAGGACACTGTACCTACTTCAAGCAATATAGCCATGTCAACACAGCTCACACATGCTTGAGATTGAGAGGGCGTGGGCTGGCATCTCGCCACGCGTGCACACATCATCAAACAAAAGTCCCTAAATTATTATTGGTAAATTACAAGAAAGTAATAGGTGTTATCTGGAATAAGGAGACCTCAGGAATAACGAGCGACCTTGTGTGGAACCAAGTTTCACTGTACATGTAACAAAAATGATTTTTTTTTTTTTTAACAGTTGGCAAAACTACAAGTAGAAGAGATGAAATAAGAAATGCTAGGATAAAAGAATTTAAAAAGAGACAGTTTAGAGCAAAAAATAGAAGTAAATCAATTAAGATGGCTAGGGCATGTAAATAGAATGTATGAACAGAGGATCCCTACAAAAATATTTGAGTGTAAACCTTTAGGAACGAAACCACGAGGTAGACCTAGAAAATTGTGGACAGAGTTAATTTCTGATATTGTATTGAAAAGAGAAATTGAATTTAGTTAATGTGAAGAAAAGAAGCCGCAATAAAGAGGAATGGAGGAAGTTTAATCGTTTTGGATAATCCTGACACCGAAAGGTAAACCAGGTAATGATAAGGAAAGAAAGATTTGGAGTAATCATTAAAACACAGGTACAGGTCTTTCTGTGCTTCTATGGCTCTCTCCGCAAATGAGGATAACCATAAATGAAAACTCAAGGAATGCTCAGGGACAAATTATATACAATACAGACAGGTTAGTTAAAGTCAACACCTTAGGACTGAAAAAATATGTTGACTTTAAGCGAGGTTTACAAATCATGTGTTATATGTGTATATAAATTGAGTTCCATCCCTTGTTAAATGACACTCTAGAACTGACACCCTGTGCTGGTACTGTCAATGTGTCTGTCTGTGCATCGCCCATGCCAACACAAAGACTGGTGTGGTGAAGAGAGCCACGTGTAGTCTGGGCAACTTATCACACAAGTCTCTATGCATGTGTATGTGTCTGTGAATCATAGACATGCATGTTTTTCTGTTGGCGTGTGTGTGTATGTGCCTGCCAATGCGTGCTAGTCACAGACTTCGGTTATTCAGAGTTGACTTCAAGTGAAATCACTGCTAAAATTCAGGTATAACCTGAAACTTGTTACAAAGAAATAATAAGGGAAAAAACTGGACTGCTGAGCTGTAATAATATTATTATGATGCCATAGTTTAGAGTTTATAGACTTCAGTCATAGTTTTACATTAAAAAAAAAAGACTTCTGATCTTATGGTATTTCTTTAAGTAAGACCTCAAATATCCAGTTTTCTACTTAATTGAAACCGCACTGTAAGGCATTTTGGGATGTTATCATTGCATAAGTTATAAAACAATACATTTGGTGTAGGAATTTGTCAGAAATATTAATGCTTCTCAACTCAACTCTATGGAAGTGATACTTTGTTATATAATATATGAATAATGCTTTGTGAATAGGTCTAACTTATTACATGCAACCTCTCAGATAATTGCAGGAAAAATTATGGAGCAAGGTCCTGTCTTGGTCATGAGCTTCAATGCTCAGCAGATCATGGTGGTACGAGACAGTAAAGGACAAGTGGTAGAAGGAGACCCGGTCAGTTCATTTGTTGTTTCCCCAGTTTTAATTCATTACTTTTTAAAGAAAATAATCTAGACAGACGGTTGTTTCTTTTCTTGAAATATTGCATGGCATCAAATTTATTAATATTAATATAAAAATAAAAAATGGAAAAAAATATCCTCAGAGATAATTTAGTAAAAATTCATATCCAGGTCCTATATAATTATAATGTGTGTATTTTGTGCATTCCTTATAATATAATAATAATAATTGATCATTAATATATACAGGGTAGGCCCAGGTAGAAATTGACTGTTGACCTCTCTTCTTCCTTACGGTACTTTTTAATTGCAACATTGATGTTTGATTTATCTGTAGAATAATGGTTAATTCAGACATTGTCAATCCACTGCAGGGACATAGCCCTCTGACACTGACAGTGTATGCCATTCTTCTCAGTCTCATATTTTTCTTAGCATTTCTGTGCTCCTGATACTGATTACACCATTTCATCTCCATCTTCTTCCTGGTTTATCCTCTCTTTCTTTTGCCCCTTCTCTCAGCAGTCTCTACTCAGTCACTCAGTGCAGCACTTTGTCCAACAGTCATTTTTCATCCTGCCCACATACCTCGCCTCTCGAATGTTGTTATCTACTTTATAATTTATATTATAATTTTAAAAATAATTAAAATTCTAATTCTAATCGAAACTATTTGTTGCTTTATTTAAAGTATTGTTCTATTGGAGGGTATAGGATTTTAACGATAGTCTAGAGCTCTTTGTGATAGATAGTAGCAGCAGTAAGTTATAGTTTCTGTATTGATATTTTTAAAATCATTATTATAGGTGTAGGTTTGTTTATGTGTGGAACTTATTTGTATATTTTTCCCCTTACACATTTCAGGACAAAATTATGCGCATCATGTATGTATGGGCATTGTGTAGAGATCAGGAGGAATTTGATCCTATGGCAGCCTGGAAACTAATGGACATCTCTGCTAGTACATCTGAACAATGGTTATAATAGGACATGTTGTACATAAGTCATGTGATACATAGTGCGTGTAAGGAATGCAAAGAATAAAAGATTTAATATTATACTATTACTATATATTGTTTTTGTGATATGTTATGTTTCTTATGAATAAGGTTATGTGGTGGGGATTAGCGGTAACACTTTCGCTTTGTGAGCAGGAGGTATTGGGTTCGAATCCTGGTGGAGACGGGATTTTTTCTCTTGAACTTTCTCGAGCTTCACATGGCTTCTGACCTTGTGGATTCCAAAATATGGAATCAAGTCCTATTGGAGATGGACTATAAATCGGAGGTTCTGTCTTTGATATGATCTATAATGTGTTGCTAAGGGCGTAAAACCAACTTAAAACTTTTAAAATGACGTAGACTGACTAACTTTGCATCTTTTTATTTTATAACTGGGACTGACAAAAAATGCTGACTTCAAGTCATTTGACATAGCAGATTTTTTGGTGCAATCAACACATTATAAAATGAAACGTTAGTGTAACATTTTTATCTTCTTCTCATTACATGCGAAGATTCGCAAGGCCTGTCATTGTCGTCAAATTTTTCTCTGTAATTGTGTTATAATAGTCCTACGTTTTATGCTGCCAGCTAACCTGACTTGGTTGACAGGGATGTCTTAAATTGATGTTGATATCAACTCAGATTGGCTGACAGCATGATATGGGCCTATTAGAGAGAAAGAAATGTCAAGGAATGCTTTTTTACCTGAAGATAGGTCTAGTATACTGCCGCATGTTTTGAAAAGAGAGGGTAAAAGTCATTTTTGTATTGTATCATATGTGTGATATGTGGCGGCATGTCTTGTATACTTTGAACCATGTTTGTATCGTGGTGTTGTGCCGGTTATGGTTAACCCTTTCCCTCCAAAGCATTTTCAGGCCAAACATCAGAATGTATCCTCCTAAGCAAAGGGTAGTCACTCTAATTTTCACATTTTTTCAACAGAAGTGACTGAGCTAAAAAATCACTCAAAATAATGTGTCGGCTAAACAGCTGTAATCCCCCTTTAAAAAATGGAGAATCTTCACAGAATAATTACGTTATACAATGTATGATATTGTTTAATTGTGGGCCAGTTCACATTACTACTTCTGTCACTTGCAACGTCATCATCGGATCTACTTTCACTTTCACCACTAGCATGCATCGAATCATCCAAAACATTGTATGTTGGTTTGAAATCGACTTGAATATCTCTTACGTATCGGTTTTAAAAGAAATTTCACTTCTAAATAGTCTATGACCCAAGAACGATTTGATAAACTAACAGCCACGCATCGCTAGATCATCGTAATAAATGTCAACAAACTTAAAAAATTTGGTGGGTAAATGTTTCCGTTCAATTTTTATGAAAGTACTGTAGTAAGGAATATTGATATTAATTATTTCTTCCTAGTTTATCCATATGATCATCAGCTCCATTTTCATTATATCAATATTCCTTACTATAGTGTAGCACTTACCTGTACTAATACAGGAGCTACTCTTGTATCTATGTTGTCCACAATTGTTTGTTATTGCCAAGAGCATGTGATCATAGCCCACGGCATGACTCGCACAGGGGCCATTTCACGTCAAGTGGTCCAACCCTTGTCACCACACCCCTTTCAATTTTCCTGAAATTTGCAACAGTTATAGAAGCTGACTAGGAAAAACGATTTCCAAAATGTTAGCTCTGAATAATGATATCTTCTATTTTTTACGAATTTTTGAAATTTTGCCAATTTCAGTGCCAACATGAAAATAGAAAAAAGTGCATTTTTGTGACCTCATAACTTTAAAAAGTATGAAATACAGATTTCTGAAAATGGGCAATATGATTCGGTTTTTTATATAATAGATTGAGAAAATAATGTAGGTATGTCAATTCAAATTGTGTCCATTTGCATTTTGAAGCCATTTTCAAGGGCAGATAACTCATAAAGGTCAACAGCCACATATAGATACATATTATTTTCTCAATTTATATTAAAAAACTGAGTTATATTGCCCACTTTCAGAGATCTGTATTTCATACTTTTAAAATTATGAGGTCCCAAAAATGCACTTTGGGCTATTTTCATCTTGGCACTAAAACTGGCGAAATTTCAAAAAAATCTTTAAAACATAGTAGATATCATTATTGAGAGCTAAAATTTTGGAAATCATTTTTCCTGGCCAGCTTCTATATGTGTTGCAAATTTTAGGAAAATCGAAAGGGGTGTGGTGACAAGGGGGTCAGCCCTCCAAAAGTTGGGTTTGGCAATAACTCTCAGCTGTGACTGTGTGAACTGCAAATTAAATCTATTGACTACCTACAAGTAGTTTGTCACTTGTCCACTTCACTTGCCACAGACACAGGGATAAGAATCAGCTCCAAGGCTCGAACTCAAACATGACTGGTACAAATTTTCTGTCTCAACCAACTTGACTACACTGCAGTCCACTTAAGATAAACCCTTACGGACCAGACAATATGTTTATCGTAAGCAAGGTTTATCTCATTCACATGTACAGTTAAAGCTTGTTATACCGCCATTTTCGCTATACTGCCAATAATCGGCATGAAGGGAACGGTGGTCTATATAAAAACTATTATTAGAATCTCGTTATACCGCCATCCGTAGGCAAAGAACCAGTAGTAATATTATAGTACAAATTATGCTTTTTATACCGCCAGCTTGTTCAAACTAAGCGATAGGTCCAGGCAGAACTATTAGCGAGTACCAGAACAAGAACAATAATCCTTAAGAGAAGAATCAAGTAACGTGAGACCAGAAATACTCTATAGAGTGAGACCGAAGCGGCCTAATTTAGAAAACCCCACAGTCAGGAATGCCTTGTCCAATGACAATGCATAAATCTTGATTCCCTTCGCTACCCTACTTGAACGCATGTCAGTCTATTTGTTTATCACACTGTTGCTATGTTAACACTTACAACATACCGCCTCGCCTTCAACGCACTGAGTGAGAGGCTGGTAGGCCTACGTGGCTTCCTATTAGGTCGCTTCGCGTGAGACCAAACCGTCCGCCAAGCATAATAATTTCATGATTGTACCAGGTACCATTTCGTTATACCGCCAAATTCGTTATACTGCCAATTTTCAACTGTCACCTAAGTTGGTGTTATAATGAGCTTTAAGTGTATATAATATCAATGAATATTAAGAAAAAAATCCCGACTGGGTTAAGGGTTTATCACAAGAGTTTAGTAGAGAGGTTATCTTTAGGGGACTGCAATGTATATATTTCTTTGTAATCATTGTGTGGGATGAGAATAACAAACCAATTTTTATAGTAACTCAAAAGAGTTTGACAAAAAAATAATTAAATCAGCAAAGTGAGGACAAGACATGGAGTGCCCATTTAAAACCTTTCTTGTGCTCTATCTATGCACCACTATGTACTCAATGACGCTTCATGGACCACAACAGGCCTTATAGCACCCCAATAGTCCTCAACCACCCGGAGAGCATACCATGCAAGTTTCTTGTTGTTAATAAATGCTTTGGCACTAACATAACTATTCTTACCATTTGCCTTTGGTTAGATATTCACTTAGCCTTAGTCTTACAAAAATAACAGCACCAAGCAATCAAGTCATGGTATTTCCCCAGTCACTTACCTAGATACAAGTCCATACTTTGCTGACCAGTTTAAAATACAATCATATTTTTGGCTTTATTTTAAAATGTTACGTTATTTTTATCAGGGCTATTGTCCATTTTTCATGGTGATATTGCTTGCTTACTTCAACAATGACCCACAGAACTACTCTGTAGGAGAGGAGCAGAGCTTTTAACATGATCTCCAATGCTGGACAGGCCAATGGGTAAAAGTCCATAAAGATGAAGAAGAAAACAAAGAACTTATAGAGATTCATAGTAGATGGTCTTATGCCACCATCACCTACTTAGTTACCTACTATCTATTCATCAGAGGAACAATACCTAGATAAGTTAAAATATACAAACATACAGTTTAGAATCAATGATCACTGTGTGACATAGCTTGGCATGTACGGTAAATAAAATGAATAACAATTTGAATGCAAACCGATAGGAACTAAACCATGAAGTAGACTTTAAAAGATTTTGACTGAGGTCATTTCTGACACTGTCAAGAAAAAAGAAATAATTTTTGTCAATGCAAAGAAATATTGATAGAGGAGTGAGTGAAGTTTATTGCTTGCTTCTGGTAATAGTGTAGCAATATATTATCCTGACACCACTGAGACAAAAAGGTAAAACAGGAAATATAAAGGAAAATATTAACTGAAATGAAATTTTGTTAAGCTTTCAACATTATCTGCAACTTATGTTTCACTTTTCAAGTTCTGAGTAATAATCTTTAATCGGTTACACAATAATTCTTTCTGTAACGTAAGCCGTTGTTCTAACACACTGGCATGTGCTGCTAAGTCTTCTATTGCCTGAAGGCCCTGCTGCTCATAGACTTCACTGTCAGTGAAGGTCTGTGAATATTGCAGCATTATCATTTTTGCTTCTTGTCCAAGTTCTCCCAGAACCTCTGAAAAATTAGAATGACTGTTTGTTTCCTGATTGTCATTGACAGTTTGTTTCTGAAGATTGTTTTGATCGTCCTGTGGAACAGCTGATTGAGAATGGTCGTTATCTGCAATTGGCAACAAGGATGATGATGGGTCTAAATGATCATTGGTGGATGTTGCAGGAATACCAGTTTTGCTTTTCTCTCTTTGATTTTCAGATTCGAAGTCAGAATTCAGACTTGCAATTTTTGAAATAGATCCACTAGTACTAGTACTAGTATGTAAAAAATGCTGTCCATCATTCATGTCCGAAAATGTCCGCTTAGAAGGTAAAAGGTGGTTAAAACTGAAGTTCATGTCATCGGGTTCCTGATATTTCTGTGAAATAAAAAATTAAGAAACCAGGTAGGATTGTAAGACAATTGCTTGACTTCAACTAAGAAGAAAAAGTGCTTTGAATTTTATGTCATTGGAACCTCAAATTGTAAAATACACTCTAGCAACATATCAAGGCTTTCAAATCTGGAAATCGCGAGGTGTTCCTTACTATGGAAATAATGAAACTAGCGTTATAGTATAGTCATAGCGAAAGGAATTTTAGGTCCAGGTTTTTTGTTTTGTTACGAAGCAGAAGAGACTTACACACTAGTCTACAAGCCTATTCTTTAAGAATTACACTGGCTACATGTATGAGAGAGTATTGATTATAAAATCACTTTGTTATGTTAATGTTATAAATGCATGCACAATGAAGCCCCCACTCACTTACTTAAAAGAACTTTTAATTGTTTATAAGCCTTGTAGATTGCTGCGATCAACATCGGACGAAACAGCACTTGTAATAAATAACAAAAGATAAAAAGCATATGGTGAAAGGTCTTTCTCTACTAATGTTGGGCCTAAAATCTGGATCTCGATTCCTAAAGAAATAAGAGAGGCATCCAGTATAGAACATTTTAAATCTAAACTTAAACATCACATTATATTTCTGGACTCTAGTTTTCCTAGGTCTTGTATTTAGAATATTATTGGTTTGTTGTATATTTTTGTTTTGTTTGTGTGTGTGTGTGTGTGAGAGAGAGAGTGTGTGTGTGTGTGTGTGTGTGTGTGTGAGAGAGAGAGAGAGAGAGAGAGAGAGAGAGAGAG
>JARBEQ010262059.1:0-10413 GCA_030265355.1 Tritonia tetraquetra
TATTTTATGATTTTATGATACTATGCACTTTAGGAGGGTTGCTTTTGTGTTTTGTCGTCGTTTCTGTTTTGGTGTGTCTTGTTGACGTCTTTGGGTGCCCTGTTCATTGCGTGTATTATGTGATTGTCTTTGATTGTATGAATTGTTTTCATGATTTTTATCCCCCTTGTTATTGAACATTGTACAGCACCAATGAGCATCTTCTTGATAGATATGGGCGCTATAGAAGTGATGCATATTATCATATTATTATTATTATTATTATATTTTTCACTTTTTTACTGCCGTGACACTCTGTCATATTTACAGACGACTGCCAATCGTACGAAGTTATGCGGCAAGCAGTGAACCAGTACTTGACTAGTGTGGCTTGCTCTATTAATTGTAGTGGTTAACTGCATTCGTACGACAAGTGAGGCACGGGGGTATCCTATACAGAGACCGAATAGAGGCGTCCCTAGCTCAGTAGTCAAGCCACTAGACTTTGGACACGGAGGACCGGGTTCAAGTCCTGCCTTGGGCGGATTTTTTTTCTCTGTACCTTTCAGAGTTTTCAAGGCTCTGCCCTGGAGATTCATGTCGAATCTTCTCAAGTTCTGTTGAGCCGCCTTTGATATGATCTTTATGTGTTAAAAAGGGCGTTAGACTTCAAACTTTATAGAGACCTAATACATTGGTATCCACCAAACAGGTTCATGTCCCCTTGGCCAGCCATGACTCTACCGCCAAACCATGACTCACGCTTGTCCAGATTGTGAAGGTTTCGCCTCCACCCCGTCCTCCTCCTCCCCATGCCCTGCAGACAAACCATGATGCCCGTGGAAATCGCCAAAGACGTTTGTGGTACCACTATCGAGTTCATCAGCCAGGATGGCACTACAGTTATCCAGGACATCGAAGACAGCGAGGCTGTCAGTAACTGTCATAGCCACGCCCACTCTATTATCCAACAGCACGCAATGACCGTAGATGATTCCCGGTCTCCGCCTTCCAAACATGAATGCACCAAAGTAAGTCTGCCACTCTCAGTATATTGTCTGCCACTCTCAGTCTATTGTCTCCACGTTTATATTATTCTGTGAATCCCTCTTCTGTTTATATGTATCTATCTTTTATTTGTCAAAAATACAAATGTCTATCCCAAACACGAATGCATCAAAGTTAGTCCCACAATCCACTAAATCTGTCTTCTGTGCTCTGTCTTCTGAGATCGCTCAAAAAACTACGGTACTAAAATCGTATGAATAATTTGATTCAAACATTCGAATCAACGGCTTTCATTCGTTATTTTTCATGGCGCAGGCTTGAGAAAATGAAAGCATACGGATGTGACCTATTTGTATTTTACACAGAAGACAGCCCAAGGAGACGGAGGACAGATCTGGTTTATCATTTTAATGGTTTTTATGAGTGATCTCAGAAGACAAAGCCTTAGTCTGTTACTCGCAGTCTATTTTCTACATGTTTGTCTTCTGTGAATATCTCTTCTATCTCTCTTTTCTTTTACCTATCTATTTTCGATCGATCTATCTTTGATATCTTCTTTCTGTGACTTCTCACCATTTATTTTAAAAAAATAGTTAGTTTTAAAAGATGTTAGTTTTACACACTTGGCAACAGATTTTTAGGTCATATCAAAGGAGGAAACCCCTAAAACAAGACATTACGAACGCCATACAACCAACAGCACCATCCTCCCATCCTCTCCGATAAGGCTATTGTTGCTGTTGTCGTTGATTTACTCACTGTTTCTGTGACAACCAGCTGTTAAGGTTTTATACAATGAAGTGATTAATTAGAGGGGACGAGCGAACGAGATAAAACTTGCCTTCATACACTTGTGGTATTACCACTCACCATTACTGATTAACAAGGCATGTTATAATATGACGTCGGCATGATCAGAGGAAATCAGCATTTCTATGAATAAGTAATTAGCCGGGCCTGGTCGAGAGACTGCATACACGGAATTAGATAGAAATGGCATTTGTATAATCTCACCAATTCATTCATTGGGCGACGACCAATACACAAATAAGGCAAACATGGCATTTATATAATCCCTACTGATTCGTTAAGATTGACCAAGTATTGTGTTTTTCCAGCTCTCGAGGGACGAGTGAAGGGCATTTAGTCGGTGCCCGAATGTACACAGGGTCTTGTAAAGCTTCATACTGGAGCCTCAAACCATTTGGGGCCTCCGAGCTCCTGTCATGGATTATGTTTTTCCAACTGTCAAGGGAAGATTGCAGTATGGCGTTTGGTCGGTGCTCAGCAGATGCAAAGTGGGCCTTGACTAGCTCCAGCCTGGGGCCGCAAACAAATTGGGGCCCCCGTGCTCCGATCATGGATTATGTTTTTTTTTCAACTGTCGAGGGACGTTTGTAAGGCAATGGGCCAGTGCCCGGATGTACAGAGAGCCTTGGCTAGCTTCAACCTGGGGCATGGGGTCAGTGCTTGGATATACATAGGGCCTTGAAAAAACTTCAGCCTTGGGCTTCAAACCATTTTTTTGTGTTGTGCCAAGTTTGACTTCAATTAGATCTGGGAACTTTGAAAAAATATAAAGTGCGCTGTTGTTTTTCCTAGGTGTGCGCACAATTTCTCCTTGGTGTGTGCGCACGCACACACGCACAGCTTAGAGGGAACATTGGCCATGTGCATGAAATGGTTTTCAAGTCCTATCGGAAATGGAGTAAAAACAGGAGGTCATGTATATGAAATGGTTTTCAAGTGTGGAAAGGAGCGTAAAATAGAGAGCTTTAAATTCTCTTCTTATTCCGCGAGGACGAAGCGTTCATGGAGTAGAAAGCAACAGACGGTCTTTTCGTATATAACTAACAAAATTCTTTCTCACTGTCACTAAACTACTCCCACTCAACTTTGCGCCTTCTAGAATAGTTGTCATTTGAATCGATCAAAACCACGACACCAGTGCGTTGGACGTGATTACGTGTGATTGATGACATCCGAAGCGAACGATGTCATCAGAATCTAATCACAAAATGCCAGGATAAAAGTCACGGTGCGTGAGAGAAAAGTAGGTTTGATATTCATCAGCAAAGCATCGGTATTAATTCATCATCATTGGATTGACATTTATCTACATAAAGTATTGACTTCACTGCGTCCTTTTGGATATTGAATATGGCAGCGACGGGTTCATTTTTTCTCGGCCGGTCGCACAAGATCAGTGTCATGAGTATTGTTGTAGCAAAGTTTGTCGATAATGTATTTATCATCTTTGGTTGCTCCACTTAGGCTCCAAACGGGGTGATATCACATCTCCCTCACATTTTCGTTGCTCTCACAAGGAAGACCCATAACGTCTATAAAAACCCATTCACGCGCATGGAGTGCTTCCGTTTCCCCTTTTTTCTTCTCTCGCGTTCTTTTGTACCTTTCGATGTAAGGTGTTCCCTTGATGAGTTTTATATATATATATATATATATACACACACGCGCGCGCCCACACATACACACACACACACACACACACACACACACACACACACACACACACACACAGGGTCAGCACAAAAACCTTCCTCGATCTCAAGAAGTTATACTATCAAAACGTATTGGAATATGTTTATAAATAATATGGTTACCTCGGATACATTACTCTTACAATATTTACTCCTAGCAACATAATAACCATGTGTACCGCTAGAACCAGCACCAGGGCGCACCACTTGAGGCAGTATGGAATAAGGCGCTCTAGAAATCAACGTTATTATCATTATTATTACAGAGTGCTTCGCACTGCTCGAGGAAAGTGTAATTCAAAATGGTGCTCCCTCTAAAGCCGGTGATATGTGTCGAAATTTGCTAAAACAAAGTGCTCTATCCACACAGCCTGCTTTCTAAAGTGGTACAACAATTTCATTATGAGGGGATCCATGAATCATACGCTATAGAAATGCTATGTATTATTATTATTATTATTATTATTATTATTATTATTATTATTATTATTACTATCTGTACACTCGACCACACTGGATTTGCAACAGAGAGTTTGGACTGATCTAGATTACCACGGTGATGACTTACGAGTAACGGCCAGGGCGCACATAATCTAGTGTCTGTGATACTAACCGATTCCACATAAAACTTTATGAGAGCGTCCAACTGTAGTCAATAATGTGTAAGAATATTCCAATAAATGTTGATATTATAGCCTGTTGAAATCGATGAGCGTTTTCGTGATCACCCTATACTCTCTTTGTCTTCATTGAGAGTGATGAAAATGTGAGGGAGATACGATGCCTCTCCATTTGGGACCTAAGATCTCTGTCTATAGCACCACGAAGTAAATCCAGCGGTGCTGTTTGATTCATGAACCACACTATATGGTGTGAAAGCTGACTTCATTAATTTGTTTCATAGATTAGACACATCGATACACAAGTCGAACTTCTAACGCACTGGTAATGTATATATCTACGGTACATGAGAGTCCGAAGATCGATTCGTGGTCAGGACTAAGAGTTGAACGTGCTTTATTCCGGCCGCGTGGGTTCAATTCCTATCAGAGTTGGACTAACAACAGGAGGCCCCGCTTCTAACTTGATCTACACGTGTCGAAAGGGAGCGTTAAACAAACTGATGACTTTACAGTATTATAGATGGAATCGTCCCTCTAAACGTCCGTCTCCAGTAGGAATAAAATTTCATCTTCATATTTTAGGCAAAGACCTGAAAATTTGAGAGAGCAATAGAAAATAAGATCGTGCTTGGCAAAAGTTTTACCCCCAGCACCCAGAAGCTATAAATGCTATCCTCTCGACCCATTGGTCAAATGCTATCTAAATTCGACGCCACACTGACCGAAGTCGTTCTAACGTTGTTAGTTTTTGTAACCATTACCTGTTACCTGTCCGCTTTGTGCCAGGTGGCACATAAGGCCTCAACACCATCTCCCCATTGGGTTCTGTCGATGGCAGCAGTTGGCACCTGGTTCCATGTTGTCCACCCACATGCCTGTCTTTATTTCTTCACAGCTCTTCTCCAAGTGACTTTAGGGCGTCTGTGCTTCCTCTTCCCTTCAGGGGCCCACGTCATTGCTGTCACGCTGTCGTTGTTGGGGTCTTTCCTCAGGATGTGGCCGATGTACCTCCACCTCTTTCTGCGTACTTCAGTGCTCATGCTCTCCATCCTGGCTCTCTCCAACACAACTTCATTTCTTATGTCACCTTGTCACTTTATCCTCAGTATTCGCCGCAGACATTTTGTCTGAAAGACGTCTAGCTTTTTGTTGTCTCCTGTTTATGTAACCATTGCCAACTCAATTTGATACGTAATATGAAAGGCGGTACCTCCGGTTTCCATTTCATCTCCGATAGGTATTGATTGCGGAGAGGGTAGACGAGAGAGTCCGCTTGGCTCTCACTTTCTAAATAAATATAAATAGTGTCCGCCGTGACCTCGCGGCTTAGTGCGACGCAAACCGAAGACGGTAGGGGGTGCTGTCTGATTTTCGGTTAATTGTTAGACAAAAATCATTTGCGGATCAAACTCTCTTATACAATGTAATACAATATAGAGAGACGTGGATATACGCGGCGTTCTATTTTAGGAATGTCATACCGGCGGACAGAATTAGGAGAATCGACATGTCTTAATGTTATTAATGTGATTAATAACACTAGATAGGATAAGATTTAAGAATAATTTTGCGTTTTGCGAACAACTCATCAAGAAATGAGTATTTTATTTGCGTGACATCTGTGGCTTATATCGCAGAATTACCTTTGAAGAATTCAAAACACAATATGGATGTTACAATGGAATGGAGATATATTATAATGTAATAAAGAACGCTATGACATCTAGTACAAATATCAAGTAATAGGAATATCGTCTATATCCAAAAGAGAGACTTAGAAAAAATAGCAATAAAAGGTTGTTATCAATATCTGAAATAAACCAATAATACTGATCACATAAACAAAATTCTGAGCAAGGAAAGGCATTGAATTTCAACAAGATTTAAGTGACACAAGACTTAGAATTCTACAGCGGAAAATTATTCATAATATCTACCCAACAAATATTTTGCTCTTCAAAATAAAAGTATCAGACACAAATAAATGTAAAACATGTCTGGTAGATGATTACTCTGAACATTTTTTCTATCACTGTTACTCAGTTCAACCGATATGGGGGGAAATTTAAAACGTTATAAATGCAAAGACTGGGGGTAAAGTGTAGCTAGGTATAAAAGAGGTAATGTTGGGGATTTCGAATCTACCAGACATGGGAAATATAGACATTTTGTGGATCAACCATTTAATCTTGGTGGGGGAAATGGTTTAAATATGACCCCAAAAAGTATCCGTTGGCCACTTTAGAACATGAAATACGAATAAGAAGTGGATTAGCAAATACATGTGCGAGGAAATAAAGATACAAAACTGACATTCGATACGGAGCTCTAAAGTAGTAGTGATACAATATAAGAGAATTTTGGAATACTAACATGTTTCATAAAATAGATAAGTATAAGACCTTCTATGTTTCGGGAAAAAGATCATGTGGCAAAATAATATTGCTCACAGATGCAAACTTTGTCTTCTTAACCACCATTATTATTTACCAGGAAATGCATAACATCCCAACATTAAACATTGTCGAGGATAACAGACACCAATTAGCATCGTGATGATTTAATCATGTCTCCCTCTATTATTCCCCACTTGAATGGAAGAACACAACAAGTAGGATCTTTGATACGAGATGATGAGGATGTCGAGGGACGAAAACATCTTTCAAATTCCTCCCTGCACAAACTCACTAATATGTGGAATAGAGGAGACAAAAGCAGGCTAAATACGACATTAAAACTATACAGGTCTCTAGTAAAATTCGTCTTACTATACAATTGTGGCACATGGGCGATGACAAGGGCAGGAGAAAACACGCTTGATGCTTTCCACAGGAAACAATCAAGAAAAGTATTAAACATTCGCTCCCCAACTATAATAACTAACGAATTTATGTTCTGCGTATGTAATAAAAGACCGCTCTCCATCCAGATACTAGAAAGCCGATGGCGACTTTTCGGACACACACTGAGGAGAGACAACGAAATTCCAGCTAATAAAGCAATAACATCATATTTCGAGAAAAACGGAAAATCTTTCAGAGAACTACCACTAACAACTTTGCCCGTAGTTCCCAACCAAGACCTCGAAACATTTGACCGGCATGTTGTTTGTTGGTTTGTTTGTTGTTTTTTGGGGTTTTTTTTTTGGCTGTTTTAAGGTTCTATCGACACAGGTAGGTCATTTCAGCGCCCGTGACCGGGAAACGAAAGGCTCCTGATATACATAATATTGTAACCGTCTTAGTTGATTGCATAAGGAATCCAAAGGGTCAAAGCCGAGAACGTCCAATGGAAAATATCCCCACGTCTCCGTCTCGATCTGGAGACCTTTTACGCACAAAGCAAATAAAGCGTTACCATTACGCGATGACCAAAGCGTTAAAATAATAGATGTATATGAATGACAACTTAAATGTAGTATGTACACCAGGCAAACTGAAACGAACACTGCTCTATTCATTGATAAAGCCACACGACAGTTACATATAGAGAACTGCCAACGAGACAAGCACAAAAGAAGCTTGGAATCTGATTGGCCGTGAAAGAAGACAAGGATCTGATGATTAGCGTGGAACAAATTAAACAATGCTGGAGATTAGTAGGAGATAAGTTGAAATCCTGGGGAAATGAAAACACAACACGACAGGGGGGAATAATCAATACAAGATTGAAGAATTGGAGGAAGGAAAATCGAAAATCAATGGAAAGATGAAGGAGAATATTATTGTAAGCAAAAAGAAAGGTTAACACCTTCGAAAGGGAAGGCAAAAAGAAGAAAATGAAGAATGGCTTGGGGGAGTATGATGGAGGAGAAAAGGAATAATGGAGCAGGCTTGGGGGAGTATGATGGAGGAGAAAAGGAATAATGGAGCAGGCTTGGGGGAGTATGATGGAGGAGAAAAGGAAGAATGGAGCAGGCTTGGGGGAGTATGATGGAGGAGAAAAGGAATAATGGAGCAGGCTTGGAGGAATTTGATGGAGGAGAAAAGGAATAATGGAGCAGGCTTGGAAGAGTATTGTGGAGAAGAAAAGGAAGAATGAGCAGGCTTGGAGGAATATGATGGAGGAGAAAGGGAAAATAGAGCAGGCTTGGGGAAATATGATGGAGGAGAAAAGGGAAAATAGAGCAGGCTTGGAAGAGTGTCACGGTGGAGGAGAATAGGAAGAAATAAGAAAGTATTGTGTGAGAGAAAGGATGGACAGATGAATAAAGGAAGGAAGGAATGTTTATTTAGGAAACTTGTTCGTTAGCGAACAGTTTTGGCCCAATGAAACCTAACACAAATGACACGGGAAGAAAAAATAATAAGGTTACACAAGTAATAGAATAGTGGCGAGTCAAGCCATGGTAGTTATAATGGACTTAGTCGTTGCTGTTGCTGTTAGGATGGGACATGTGGTTTTTACCAAGCATGGGAATTATCGCAATGGTAGTAGCAGCATTAGTAGAAGTAACAGTAATAGTAGTGGTGGTGGTAACAGTGTCAGCAGCAGTAATAGCAGTGGTGATGGTGGTGGTAGTGTAGCAGCAGCAGCAGTAGTAGTAGTAGTTGTAGTAGTAATAGTAGTAGTAGTGGTGGTGGTAGTAGTAGTAGTAGTAGTATTAGTAGTAGTCGTAGTAGTAGTAGTAGTAGTAGTAGTAGTACCAGCAGCAGTAGTACCAGTTGGTGATAGTGGTGGTGGTGATGATGAAGTGGTGGTGATAGTGATGGTGATGATAATGGTGGTAGTGATAGTGGTGGTGGTGGTAAAAGTAGTGGTGGTAGTGAGTTAGGTGCTAGTAGTGGTGGTGGCGGTGAGTTAGGTGCTAGTGGTGGTGGTGGTGACGTTGTTGGGGGTAGTGTTGGTGATGGTGGTTGTGGTGGTAGTGGTGGTGGTGGTAGCGGTGGTGGAAGTGATAACAAGAAGGAAAGCCGGCATTATATGAAACTATAAAACTGTATAACCTGTACATGATTATTCCATCCCCAGCTGGTTCTAAGTCTGAGCCGAGAGGTGGCCATCTATTGTTGCCTTAGCATGGGGATCGGTGGAATGGGGGACTGCCTCAGTCTGCGGGATGAACTCAAATGCTTGGGATCCAAAGTCTTCGATCTTATTATGCTATGCAAACGTCGGCTCATGCCCCTTCTACTCAGGTAGGTGCTCTATCGTTCTTTCCTATATAACCCCCTTTTTTATTCCACAAGCACAGTAATATGAGGGCTTCAGTAAATTACAAACCGAAAGATAAAGAGGGAAACTAAATAAATGTGAAAACTTGTACCGTGTTGTTGTTGCTAAATTTCGGTTCCTGTAAGCTGGGTGCTCTTAACAGCGCAAAGTCATTCTCGTCATGCAGCTTGTCTTTTTCAGTTGGGCTGCGTCTGTGTAGAGTGTGTTGTGTATTGTACCGGTTAGGTAGATGCTACATTTCCTGTCCTCTGTATTTCATTGTTTACCCGGAACAGGAAGTGAACGGACTCTCCGTCAATTGTAGGTAATCCCTGGTTCGACTGTTCTTCTTTTAATATATACGTGTCACATCTGTTTGTAGTCTGGTGTGTGCTTCTGGGGAAGGGTTATGCTCGAAACTTTCGACATCCCTGTGTTTTTTTCCTTTTTTAAAAGGTTTCACGTGTTCATTGATTTACCTGTTTGTACCGCATTGCAGCGTAGGAAGATAAGGGGGTGCAACGCTTGGCTGTTAGTATTTGTTTTCAAAGATCTGAAACAAACATAACATGCCGCAACCAAATAGTTTATAAATAGAACTACTAGATAGATGTTCGTCACAAAGCCTTTTGGTGTGACGTGCCCAATTGAACCTCGGTTTTTGCCACTAAATTTAATTTATACCTTATTCGAGTTATCGCCCGTCCTTATTAAGCATTCATTTATACCTCATGCGAGTTATATCGAATTTGGCACCGGAAACGTAACTCTCTGCGCCCTCTAGTAGTTCTATTTATAAACTATTTGGCCGCAACAAAAATTTAGACAGTTAGTAAGCTATAACATGCCCTTCCGTAATAGGGTTACGAGACGCTGCACCAAACTGTATCAATGAAAGTAGGCTGAAAAATAGCCATTGATACGAACAGTAGTTTGTCGACTGTGGGAATCGAACCCACGCCTGTGAACAGCAACTACGCCTCGCTAAGAGGGCAATACGCTCTACCAACTGAGCTATCCGCCATACCAAAATATTGCGGTGTTTCAAAATATTATTTATTTCTTTATCAGTAACCTTTTTAGTACCTTTTGGTGTAAGGTTTATGCATGATACACAAACTTTCGCCATTGATCCCTATTCAGTGACA
>JARBEQ010262081.1:0-10411 GCA_030265355.1 Tritonia tetraquetra
AGTTAAGGATCTTCAACTCCAATGTTAAGTCTGTCCTTTTATATGGCTCAGAAACATGGAGAACAAATAAATCAACAACAGAAACTCCAAGCATTTACTAATAGGTGTCTGAGACGCATCATTAATGTCCACTGGCCAGATACGATCAGCAATACAGAACTTTACTACAGGTCTGGCTAGCTCCCAGTAGCAACAGAGCTTAACAAAAGGAAGTGGAGATGGATAGATCACACCTTGCGACAACCGAGACAAAACATTGCAAAACAAAGTTTGACATGGAACCCGCAAAGGAGTAAATCTAGGGGCAGGCAAAGAACAACATGGAGAAGAGTTACAGAGATGAAAAGGGAGAGGAAGACTTGGAGGGAGCTGACATCTTAGCTCAAGACAGGAGAGAATGGAAAGCCCTTTGTTGACGATTTGTGCTCCACAGGGAGCTGAGAGGCAAGGAAGAAGAAGCTTCACTAGTCCCAGGTGTAGAAACTGGTATCCGGGAAAGTAATACTGCATAGACCAAAGAAATACATTGTATAATGTCCTCTTCGCTGGCGCCATGCCCCTCAATGCCCATACAGATTCACTTTGTGACTCAAAAAAAAACCCAATAAGACATTTGAAATTAAATATGGTTTATTCAGATTAAGAATGACAAAGATTTTTTTATTGTATTGTAACAGATTTCCAAAAAATGTGAAACGTAAATCATGATAACTTGATTTTTTTTACTATAATATTCTTTGATCACAATACTAACAACAGCAATAGGATATGAATAACAATTTTACGTAGAGACGATTTTGATTGCAGATTTGTTTTAACTTCACAGCCAAATGTTTGAGAGAACATCCACAACTCAATGCCTTATTGTACAAATAAGGACATAAATATACATTTGAAAACTTGATTTTTGTTTACTTTTGTTCCTTGTTTGATTATAACAACCACCTCCCAACATTTTATTCCGAATGAACAAAGCAGAAACAAAGTGACTGTGTTAACTTATCCTTTAGCAGGACTTGCAACCTAAACCTTGAAAAAAATATTTTATCGTTTACTGTCATATTCAATTTTTGGGTCGTTATCCATACCGAAATTTTACCGTAAAACAGTGTCATGACCAGCTCCATATCCAGCATTGCTGAACACAGAACTGGAAAAAAACTTTGGATCAGGTAGATAAGGCAAGCAGGTGATCAGCCTGGTATGCCATATTCAATTTACAATAAATTATATTTCACTACGTAGAACGTTTGAGTGCCTATGTTTTTGCTTAGCTGTTATCCTCCAAGCTATTATCTGCCGTATCAACAGAGAACTACAACATGTAATTGCAAATAATATATACATTGAGAACTGAACTGTTTGAATTTTATATTCATATCTGATTATAGACAATCCGAAACCAAAGCAAAATGTATCACATGATGGAATTGCATTATTTACATAATATTATTATATTTATGCCGTAATTTTTTTTCATTAACTCATTGGTAATAGAATGGAAGAAAAAATCAACTCCAGATATTAATTAACAACAACAACAAAAAAAAAACAATCCTCAGTTTTCACACCAGATCTCTTCCAACTTCCAGGTATTGCATGGCGCCATGCCCCTTAATGCCCATGCATGGCGAACTAGACTTAACACTAATGAGTAAGAACTGGTTTTAAAGTGTAGTTAATTACAAACAAGGCATGATATCATTATATCTTTTTAGAAACATGATCCTCACATCTACAATCAGCGAATTGCAGTCAACTGCGGGAGTAAAAAAGAGATGAACACATCCGTAGTTTAACACAACCATTACGCTACACTTCACTACCTAGGTCAGTGCTCGTTCCAAACAAAGAAATCAAACAACCGAAGATCAACTTACGCGATTTCAACCAACGATTGTCAATAATAAAATAATCGACTCAAGGAATTTTACCGAGGTCAGCAAGAGGGTGATGTCCCTTTGTTCGTCCTTGTTCCCAAAATTCTCAAGTGGTTATTGACAGTCGTTGGTGCTATCATGACGTCATCATTTTCTGAGTACACGATGCCTCGTAATGCATTTTTCTATCCAAATTATGTGAATTAAGAAAAGATCGCACCAAAATCATAAAATGTGTTATATCCGGTGCACGCCATAGCACAAATAACAAGGAGAACGCAAGGTAAACAACTCTTAAAGTGTCCTTGCTCATCATATTGTGAAAAGAGCTTAAGTTGAATATCTTATGTTTGATCATCTTTGTTTCAACTAAAACATAGTCCACTGTATGTAATCATTTGCGACAATAAATCATAATCATTCTTATTTCCAACCAAGACTAGGCTCAGGCATTCGGACGTGAGGAAACATGAATTGTAAAGAATCCAACTAACCTTCGAAGCATTACTGTATAATCTTTGACAAAATTCATAATTGAGAGATACAAATCGGCAGATTATCTGATCTGATTGACATCATCATCGGACAACAGACAGACACGTCGTCATTGTGATAAACCACTATCTAGTCTTAATCCACTACCTAGTCTTAAACCACTATCTAGTCTTAAACCACTATCTAGTCGTACGTTGCATACAATGACCCACATGAAATTTGTATCAACCCCCAATAGCAAAGTTCAAGCCTCAGGGTTTAAAAAAGTAAGTAGACAGTAATTGATCTTTGAAAGGTTTGTTGTACAATTTGAGTAGCATTGTGGTAGTTACTTTTATTTTTTGAAAACACTACACCCTACAGATCATTTACAGGTCCACTGAATGTTGGTGGCAATCAAGAACAACCCATAGCTACAACAACATACCTGTTCTGGTTTCCATCGCCGCAAGGGTACACGTCTTTATATGGACAGAGACACTACTCGTACATAATGCAGGGTATCGTAACATTATTATGGTATTGCAGGTGCACCTTTGCTGCAGTAGCTTACACGGTTTTAAATGTATGCATTCTTATGTAACAACTTAATGACAATTAATCCTTTTTAAGCATAACCAGAATACTACACAGCACGTCTTGGGCCAAACCAGAAAATCGCCTTTCTCCGGGATAATTCTAACGGGTGTCAAATTGAATTTCATGTTTTGTTCTAAATAAGTTGAATTTGATACGAAAATGAAACTGAGGAAATGCAGTTCCTGGTGTAATGCAAGAGCGTTTATATTTTACAGATTTTAAACGCAAAATAGAAGGATATTTTAGACTGAAAGCCAATGATTATAACAAAGCTGGATTCGATGAAAATATTGCCATAAAATTACTATTACAGTTCGTCTACTAATTCCAAGACAATGAAAAGAAGTACGCTCTGAGCACTGAGCAACACATTATACAAAAACCAATGCTACAAATACATAAGATACAATTTCCAACAATATAACAACATACTATCATTAAGTAAAAATGGATATGAAACAATACAAACTGATATTTTTTCAAAATGGAATCATTAAGATCATTGTACATAATATTATCATCATCATTACATCAACACGTGCAACAGCGCCCTCTTATGTAAACTTCTCGTCTGTTTGCTTGTACGCTGTACTCATTCATCTACTCGCTGCCTATGGTTTTCCCATCATTTGCACATTATTCAAACACAACCACTTATAATATAAGATAACAAATGACAGAATATTTCTCACAAAAAAAACAACCAATAACTTTGAAACAAGACATTTTTTTTGTATGATTTTCTTTCGCCTATTCATTCTGCCCTTTTCATGAAGAAGGGCGAATAACCCTAACACTGTATTGGGTTATTTGACCTTATATGTGAAAACGGCAGTATTTGATTTGTCATCAAATCTCGGTCCTTTTTACAAGAACAATTTTTATTTGAACTTTTAATTATTTTTTTTCTTAACATTGAAACATAATTCTCGGCGTTTTAAATGGTACCAGGAAATGCATAATGTGTCATTGTGGATAGCTCAGTCGGTTTAGCTGGCGACCCTTATCAATATCACTGGCTCGGCGGAGTTGCCCTTGACAGGCGTGGGTTCGATTCCTACTGTTGTATACCAGTTTTCTTCTCTACGTCCCTATTTCTTGATACCATTTATCATCACTAGTGCCGGATACACGTTAATTATCTTCCAGAATTTCACGGTGGGCGGGTTTCATACTTTCTTTTTTTTCAATCCTTTTTTTTTTTTTGAAATCACCAAAATAAACAGAAGACGCATTTTCCCCTTGATATTCCACTAACCAAAGTGAAAAATGACCAGTGTGAATCGAATTGGGGTCATTGTTCTCTCGTCTTGTATCATTACACGTCTTGTATAATTTTATCATAAGAATTACACGTCTTGTATCATTTTAGCATAAAAATTACACTCAACCGCGACAAAGTAAGGTTTCTTTTTTCTTCCCTTACTTTTTGGAAACATTCAAAGTCTACTAGTTATATATCATTATTATCCATCCTTCGAGAATTATTTTTTTTTAATTAATCCACTGATCTCCACGCTCTATTCCCGTTATGGCATTGGTTTATACTGGGTCTGGTCTCTCGCCTCCTGGACCTTCCTACTGATGGCGTAAGCGATGACGACGATGACGATAACTAAACTTAGGCTGCAAGCGATGATGAGTGGAACCACGATGTCTTCTTCTCTGTTGGACGTAGATTTTACAATGCAGTAATCAACTTCTGTAATGAACAAAGAGAATAAGAGGATGGTCTGATTAGTGGAGTATACCCCAACAAGAAACCTCCGATCAAAATCTGACAATCGTATTATGCTTGTAAAACCGAAAATGACCCGAAAAATTGGGGAACAATTATTTTGCCTACTCGGCTCCCCTTTTCTGGAATTCCCTCCCAGGACATGCCAGATACAGTGATAGTATAGACTCCCTCCCAGGACATGTCAGATACAATGATAGTATAGACTCCCTCCCAGGACATGTCAGACACATTGTTAGTATAGACTGTTTCAAATCTCGTTTAAAAGCCTTCCTTTTTAATTTGTGACCATTGTATATTTTAATTTATTACTTTTTAATTTGCTTTTATCATTACTTTCTTTGCAAATGTAAAGCGCTTTGAGCCTGTTTCACACGGGGTAAGGCGCTATATAAAAGTATTAACCACGATGTCTTCTTCTCTGTTAGACGTAGATTTTACTGTGCAGTAATCAACTTCTGTAATGACAAACAAGATAAGAGGATAGTAGATTTTTTGGGTATTTATGGTCAGATATCATCTAGAGGTACGTAGTATATATGTTTTTGTATTATAATAATATCATATGAATCATACCCAAGCATAAATCAGGTGGTAGGCTCAAACTATTGTGAGACTGTTTGTTTCGCTATTGCTTTGCGCCACAAACGATAGTCATAGTAATCACTCGCGCCTGAATAGTGATAATAACAGTATGTACAGCAATTTAATGTACCGCCTGTGAGAGACATGCAATGCTTTGTGTTGTTAACGATGGTGGGGAAAATGTAGCTACCGCATCAAAAAGCAATAAATGATGAGCGGCCACTAGAGCTGGGCTGAAATTTCGGTTAAGATCTGGATAACTAGTTATTGTAATCGACTTCGAGGTCCAGTTCTTAGGCGCAAATTCGGATCGATCTGTTTTATGCAAATCCAGGCTATTATTTATTATCAAATGAATGGGGACAGCAGCACCGGGATGGGAGTGGCGTTGAACATAACACGTTAACAAGATACCAGCAAGTTATCTTCCTTGACGTTATCTGAGTTGCTTAGATCTGGTTTGTTGCATAAATCCAAATCGGCGCGAAAATCCAGTTATATTGGGTTTTTTCAAATCCAAGTCCGTATGCCAATCCAGACAAGGCTTGAAATTTGGATCAATCCGGACCGATCCAATTAGTTGTAACCGGATAACCCAGAAATCCAATCAATTAAAAAGCAAGTAGATGCCCAGCTATGTCCACGATCTATCATTGGCACTATGATCAATGCATTGGATATCACTAGCGGACGAAGACGTGAGCAACATAATCCAACAAGCCATCGGGCGATTCAACTACAACCTTCTAAACACCGTGAAAAGTCGAAAACTAAAATGGTATGCACATCGCTTGTGGAACAAACTGAGCTCGAGTACTAGAACAACCCCTAGCAGATTAATTATTTTTTTTTAAGTTTAAAAACAGAGTTATTTTGTCAAGCTTTTAATCTTTAACAGGACAGTGACTTATTCTTATCGTTTATGTCATTTTGTTCTTTGTTTTTATTGGTGTTAGCGTTTACAGGTATCATTGTTGTTTTATTAAGTGCAAATGAGGACTTTTAGTGGAGACTAGGTGCTATATGAATATAGATTATTATTATTATTATATTATTATTATCATTATTATTATTATCATTATTATTATTATTATTATTATCATTATTATTATTATTATTATTATTATTATTATTATTATTATTATCATTATTATTATTATTATAAGGCCAGAAGACTTCCAAAGACAATCTAGCAAAGCGATGTGCAAGAAAGAAGAAAAAGAGGCAGACGATAGAAGAGATGGGAGAACAACATCCGGGACTGTACAGGAATGAAGCTCAGCGACACACTGAGTAAGGAGAAACAGCCAGACGAATGGAAAGAGCTGTCTGGATTTTCCATGGTGCCCCACTGTCGTCCAGGCTACGGGACAATCAAGTACTAACCAGAAAGGCCTAAAATGACGATCAATTACTAACCAGAAAGGCCAAAGATGACGATCAAGTACTAACCAGAAAGGCTTAAAATGACGATCAAGTACTAACCAGAAAGGCATAAAATGACAATCAAGTACTAACCAGAAAGGCCTAAAATGGCGATCAAGTATTAACCAGAAATTCTTAAAATGAATGCTGGTATCAATTTCTGCGGGATTTCAAGTGCCCATACATGACCTTTTGTCGCACTAATTCATTTGTTTTTTAAAACGGCGTCGGAAATGCTCTTAAATGCGAGAAAATGGGCTTTTACGAGCCGTGGATTAGAACACGGGCCTTCTCCCTGCAGTGAAAAAGATCGTCATCAATACAACTACTATGATCATCCTTTTTTGCTAAACCTCAAAACACAATAACACGTAGCTGTCTCTAAATTACAGAAAAGGCTGAATAAAGCACTGGTGGCGATCATTGTTAATACCAGCACTCACAAAAAAAGAAGATAACAATTCATATTGTATAAAAAGACCACAGTGGGTTGATCACCTGCTTGGCTTAATATCTTGATCCACAGAAATCCAGCCTCATAGTGCTGGCCCTACACTGTAATGGTAAAAGGGAATTGGTTAAGAAAGAAAGAAAATTGTATAAAATTATTGTTTTCAACAGACAGGCGTTTTTCAACAATAACAAATAGGTTAGCTGCTATCGATTAAACTATAAAGCTATTCTTTTATATGATATACGGCTGTGTTTTACATTCACCACTAGTTGTATGTGTGTCAGGTGTTCATGTACTACCAGGTCACTGTAGATTAAACGATAAAATTCATTACAAAGGAGAATAGACCATAATTATGTACGATGTTACCAGCGGTAGCAGTACAACGCCATTACAATCTGAATGGATTATGACACCATTAAAACCAGTTTGATAACCCGTTGAAACCATTGGACTAGCCCTGCCTTGCCCTTAAGGTGCGATGCCCACAAACGACACCACTTCAATCAAATGAGGTTTGCCGGAAGTTAAGGGACACATAGTAAGATAATAGATGAGAATGTAGACAACTTTCATACGACAAAAAAAGGGGCGTCAAATATTCCAAGTCAATATCCTTCCTCAGCTAACAAACACAAAAAGGCAACAAACAGTGACACACAACACGGAGATAATGTGTAAAAAAGGCGCAAATCAGTGGTGGGTAGGAGTCTCAGTCCGGTAGAAAGTCCGGCAAACAGGATATTATTATTATCTGTATGCAGGCATCCCGACCATACTTACTACAAAAGCCATAGGCTTTATACACACGTATTTCACTTACTACAAATGTCATAGACTTTATACACACGTAATTCACTTACTACAAATACCATAGGCTTTATACACCCGTATTTCACTTACTATAAATACCATAGGCTTTATACACACGTATGTCACTTACTACAAATGCCAAAGGCTTTATACACCCGTATTACACTTACTACAAATACCATAGGCTTTATACACCCGTATTTCACTTACTACAAATGTCATAGACTTTATACACATGTAATTCACTTACTACAAATACCATAGGCTTTATACACAAGTATGTCACTTAATACAAATACCATAGGCTTTATACACACGTATTTCACTTACTACAAATACCATAGGCTTTATACACAAGTATGTCACTTACTACAAATACCGTAGGTTTTATACACACGTATTTCACTTACTACAAATACCGTAGGCTTTATACACACGCATTTCATTTACTACAAATGTTATAGACTTTATACACCCGTATTTCATACACGCAAGATACTCAGCTCATTTGGTTGAATCACGATGAGAAAACCAATTGTTTCATTCCCCATCGTTACAAAAGACATTCGTTTATTGTGGAAAAATCTGCTCAGTTTTCTTATAGTTGATGAGTTTACCACCAAAGCAACTGACAGTCAATATTGCTGCGGCCTAAACTTGAGCAACACTCTGGAAATGCGACGATCATTGTGCCATTTATAGTTTATAGTACGCTGATCCCCTCCTTGTCTTGTCTACCTGGTCCAGACTTGTTCCAGCAATATGTTTTGTAGTGCTGGACATGGAAAGGGCCGCCCCGCTGCTTGGCGGTAACACTCGCTATTGCTAACAAAACAAAACAAAAACGAAGAAGCCAATACTTACTCTTAGGGAATTGCTCATCTGTCAGGTTGAATGCAGCAAATCTGACGTAATGGAATGTGAAATCCACTCCCCTCTCATCGTCATCACCCAGCTCAAACGGCATGTCCTTGTCGCATTCTTTGGTGTAGCCAATCCAAGTATCAAACATACTCAGATTGTTCTCAAACAGAGAAACGTAATCATCTGTTTAATAATAAAATGTAATTAAAACATAAATGTTGTGATAGTTGTCGATACTACAGTGGCAGTTGTAGTAGTAGTAGTAGTAGTAGTAGACGCAGCAGTAGTAGCAGCAGCAGTAGTAGTCGTAGTAGTAGCAGTAGCAGCAGCAGCAGTAGTAGTGGTAGTAGTAGTAGTAGTAGTAGTAGTAATAGTAGTAGTAGCAGCAGCAGCAGCAGCAGCAGCAGCAGTAGTAGTAGTAGTAGTAGTAGTAGTAGTAGTAGCAACGATCATCTATAATAAAATGTTCGACTCGATGACTTTTACCGATGACGAATGAGAGTGATGTTCCTTTACTATCGTGTGTTCCCATAATTCTCCTTTTTTTTGGTGCTCTATCATTTTTTGGTGCGTTCAATACTCGATACAAAATGGTCGTAATGCACCCTTTTATCAAAATTATGTGAACTTTAAAAAATAACGCACCAAAAACATAAAATGTGTTCTATCCGGTGCACGCTGCTATGGCTCAACTAGCACACAAGGTGCAAGGGAACCTACTCGAAATATTTCCTCACTCAGTATATATTGAAATACGCCGTCAAACATCTTATTGTAGAAATATATTTGGTAGTAGTAGTAGTAGTAGTAGTAGTAGTAATAGCAGCAGCAGCAGTAGTAGTAGTAGTAGTAGTAGTAGTAGTAGTAGTAGCAGCACTAGTGGTGGTAGTAGTGATAGTAGTAGTTGTTGTAGTAGTAGTAGTAGCAGCAGCAGCAGCAGTAGTAGTAGCAGTAGTAGTAGCACCAGTGGTATCAGTAATAGTAGTAGTAGTCGTCGTAGTATTAGCAGCAGCAGTAGTAGTAGTAGTAGTAGTAGTAGTAGTAGTAGTAGTAGTAGTAGTAGTCGTGATATGCACATTTATATCGTAAGAGTCCAAGGCGAATTACAATAGTAATATAAACACAATACATGAACAATATATTAGTTACATACAATATTCATAATAGGAAAATCAATAATGTAGTAGATATATCTACGTCAAATTGTAGTTCTGGAAGAAATAATGAGTTTTGAGACTACGTTTAGAAATGCATAATGATTCTGACAGCTGTTCACTCAAAGGTAAGGAATTCTAAATTTCAGCGGCTTGAGATGTTAGCTCTCGCTGACCAAACGTTTTGAGTTCAGTTTTCGGTTTTAGGGGGAGTTTTTTTATTTGAAGATCGTAATGGCCTATTGGGAGGAGTATATGAAATAACCAGATCTTTCAAATAAGTAGGATATTCTGGATCGTTTTGGCACTGATAGGCTATGGTGTTAGTTTTGTAATGGATACGTGATGGTGTAAATGAGTACCCGGCCGAGGGCAGCGAACGATATTGTCAGAATGCTAGTGCTGAAGCGCCTAACCGGCAGCT
>JARBEQ010262092.1:0-10411 GCA_030265355.1 Tritonia tetraquetra
GCACAACTTGCACACGGGACCTCCGAATTTATCGTCCGTCTCCGATAGGACAAGGTTCTTGATCCCACCTACCTTCATAGGATCAGAGGAGTGGCAAATATATTTATTCCCGATTTTATGAAGAAAAACGCTAGAGCTGTCGCTGCTGGGATCCGAACCCGGTACATTTCGCTTCAAAGGCCAGAACCATACCCCTAAACCACTGGGACCCCTAGAAGAAAAAAAAATGAAAAAGGACGTATCTACTACGCCTATCATGTCTTGAAAACTCACCTATAACATCGATTATTTTCTTGTTGAGGAGGCTGACTATGGCGTATGAGAAATACATAACAAAATTTCCCAGGGCTGAGCTACGCAATCCTTTGTCGTAGAGGCTCCTACCATCAGTTCCTGGAGCTGCGGTAGGGTCTGCGTGGTAAATGCCGATTGTCAGGACGTTGCTGTTGTATATGGAAAAAAGGAGCATGGATCCGCCAGTGAAAAACAGTGACACGCAGAGAACCATCAGCCGTTTGTTCCGCCATATGCTGGGCCCGTTGGTGCTCTGTGTTCTGACACCCCTTATATCCTTATTGGCGTAATATCGATTCTTGAAGTTCCCCAGGAGAGAGTCGTGTACCATAGACAGTGACCCTGAATATGAGGCTCTCAATGCGGCCCTTATCGTTGGAAATTGATGACTTTGATACCGATCATCATAGTCATCATCATTATCATCATCGTAATAATCGTCATCCCCATCATCATTATCATCGTCATCGTCATCATTGTGGTCATCCTTATCTTCATCATCAACATTCTTCCTCAATCCCTCCCCACTGTAAACGCTCTCATCCTCTGAATCAACTTCATCGTCAGTATCATTAACGTGTTCATTTTGATGTTTCGTTTCAATGACGTCAGAGACGTTATTATCGTGACCGTGAGAGTTATCTCCCATAGCTGATTGACCTCTTTGAACTTTTGTCAATCCACCAAACGATTCGTTTTGTTCGTCGGTTTTCTCGTTCACAATAGTTGTAGATAAAGCGGAGTAACTCTTGTCACCACAATTATTTTTGGGCCATAACGGTTCTGTTGAAGTTGCTTCATACACGATGTTTGTAGACTGCTTAGATACGTTTTGTTCCCTGAATAAATCGTTAAGGTTATCCCCATTAACGTTATTTTCACTGTACTTCCGGGATACGAAGTAACCAGTTACTATTGTACACCCGAACGCAAACAATTCGAAGGTCAGAATACAACAGCTAAACATGAACACTGTGACTGCAGTTCCGTCAACATTAAACATCGGTCCAAGAATTCCTGGAAAATCTATTGTTCCGACCAAAGAGAAAGTAGCTCCTCCAACAGATGAGAAAACCGAAGCCATGAAGAGTAGTCTGGTGTGTATGGCTGGCGGAGAACATTCTAGTATAAAAGCTCTACATAGGGCCAAACCGGAATCGAACCCAATGTCTATGACACCAAAACTAACCAAACTAACATATCGGATCAAATCTGACGTCGTGTGTTCATTCAAATCAGACGTGCTATTATTGGTTTCCGCGTTTAGAAGAGTACCGAGGGGATGCACAATCAAATCGTGGTAATGCCAATTGTCTGGAAGTGGAGAATTCATTCCTAAAATGGAGCTGTGGTTTCCCATTGCATAATTACTTGTGTGGTTGGAGTAGTTATTTCCTCTTCCTTCATCTGTGGTTGTGATGTTATTGTTATAGTTCTGGAAAGAATAGAATTTGCAGGCTGAGCAAATTGCCAGACTGACATAACCGACGATGAAAGCAGTCAAACTGATGGTCATCAATTGCATTTTGCGTTTCTGGAAAGGAAATAATGGTAGGATTATGTTTTGAAAGTGTTAGAATATTCACAGCGGAGCTGGTCCTACTGATGATAGTAATATCAACGATGATGAATACATAAGATAAACAACTGAGCGTATTTTACTATATAATGAGTGAGGACAAAATAAGAGTTGTACCCTTGGATTGATGTAGTTTTTTTTTCACTAAAAGCTGCTTGAGTTCTACTCACGACAGTTTTCGACAGAAGGTAATAGCAAAGTATTTTTAATCGAACATTGGCTTTTTGTTTGTTTGTTTGATCGAACCCCATTAATACCGCACAAAGCAGCGTTGGGGCCAACCGCATGTTCAGCCATAAAAGATACACAAGATATCCGGTATAAATCCAGGCACCCCGACCACCAAGCATGCCTGAACACAGGGTTGGAAATTCTCTGGATCAAAATATTTTAGACAAGCAGGTGATCAGCCCACTGTGTCCTAAACTCTTTATTGACACCATTAGCAATACCCCTGGGCAGTATAAATCATAATCAAGGTCAATAAACAAATTAATGAAGCCCTTGTAGTCACCTCCTCAGCTAGGTAAGAACTGGGAGAATTTACCACATTGGGCGTAACATTAGCACACAAAGGAAACGTCACTCTCTTGCAGACTTCGGGTAAAAGGCTTGAGTCGTGTTTCTTGTTATTGACAATCGTTGGCAGTATAAGGTCGGAAAATTCAACGGTACCTGAAAAAAGCCAACAGAGAAGAGCGAAAGTAATTTGTACCAGTGGGGATCCAACCCACGCCTGTCAGCGTAGGCTTCACCTCACCAGTAATAGAAGAACTGGTATTCTAGGAATGGCTGGATTGCACAGTCGGTAGGTAGGCTATTCAACTCTAGTTTTTTGTTGTTGTTCTTGTTCTTCTTGTTCTTGTTCTTGTTCTTGTTGTTGTTCTTCTTCAGCGTGGTCAAGCTACATTGATCGTGATCAGTGTCTGGACGGGTGACCAATCGGGCGATCTGCTCTTAGGTAAGGCACTTAACTCACTCGAATCAGGTGTAATTGAGTACCCGGTCCAGGGCAGCGAACGATCTTGTCAGAATGCTAGTGCTGAAGCGCCTAACAGGCAGCTCGCACTGCATATTCCTCATGGAGTTGAGTAGGATAGAGGAGTGTTATGGCCTGCCGGGGGTAAACTATTCATTGTATCTTCGTGGATATGCGCTATATAGGTGCTATTCTTTACTTTTTTATAAACTTTTTTTCTTCTTCTACAGGTCTACATAATATACAATCCTTTCAGTTCTTATCAATGACTGAGGGGTCACAGTAATTTGGTTATTGGTCTGTCTTTGATCAACACTACCCAGTGTATTGCTCATGGTGTCAGTAAAGAGTTATGGACATATGAGTTGATCACTTGATTGTGTCTGAATTTCTTTGATTGAAAGCAGTTCTGGCTCTATGTTCATTTTTGGTCAAGCTCCGGGCATGCCATGACGAGTTGACGCCACGCGTGACCGGATCGGGGTGCCTGCATTCATATAACAGGTATCTTGCGTGCATGTCACCCCAACCCTGCTTTGTGGTACTAATGGGGTTCGATGAAACAAACAAACAAACAAACAAACTCACCACACGATTTGGACCCCGATCAGAAAAAAAGCCAATGAAGGGCAAAACCACTATATTGAAAGCTCCACATATTACTCCTCCTAAGGAAAGCATGCTGGTAGGGACTCCGACAAACTGGAGGCTATGGATAGATATGACGTATCAATGAAAGGGACGATGACAATGAAAGGGACGATGACAATGAAAGGGACGATGACAATGAAAGGGACGATGACAATGAAAGGGCTGATGACAATGAAAGGGATGATGACAATGAAAGGGACTATGACAATGAAAGGGATGATGACAATGAAAGGGACGATGACAATGAAAGGGATGATGACAATGAAAGGGACTATGACAATGAAAGGGATGATGACAATAAATAGAACGATGACAATGAAAGGGACGATGACAATAAAAGGGACGATGACAATGAAAGGGACTATGACAATGAAAGGAACGATGCCAATGAAAGGGATGATGACAATGAAAGGGATGATGACAATGAAAGGGACGATGACAATGAAAGGGACTATGACAATGAAAGGGATGATGACAATGAAAGGGATGATGACAATGAAAGGGACTATGACAATGAAAGGAACGATGACAATGAAAGGGATGATGACAATGAAAGGGATGATGACAATGAAAGGGATGATGACAATGAAAGGAACGATGACAATGAAAGGGACGATGGCAATGAAAGGGACGATGACAATGGAAGGGATGATGACAATGAAAGGGATGATGACAATGAAAGGGACGATGACAATGAAAGGGACGATGGCAATGAAAGGGACGATGGCAATGAAAGGGACGATGGCAATGAAAGGGACGATGACAATGGAAGGGATGATGACAATGAAAGGGACGATGACAATGAAAGGGATGATGACAATGAAAGGGACGATGACAATGAAAGGGATGATGACAATGAAAGGGATGATGACAATGAAAGGAACTATGGCAATGCTTGTTAATATTGGTTTGGAAAACAATATTGATAATATCATTGGAATGGAACAATATCGACCAATAACTGCATCACCACCACTACCACTATCAACCACCTCATCAACGTCACCATCTTCTATCGCCATCATGATCATCGTCATCATCATTATTATTATCATCATCATCATTATCATTATTTTTTGTTAAAAATTATCATTATTGCCACAACTCATCCCTACCACCAGCACCATCGCCACCCTCCCCCACCCCCACCCCCGGGGCTGCCGTCACGACCGCCGATAAGTTAATGTTCCTGTTCTCCATTCCCTTCTATTCTCAGCCATAGTCTCCTCTAATCCTATTGCCTTTATTTATGCAATCCTGTTGCCTCCTTCTGTAACCACTAACTGCCAATCCAAGTCCACTCGTTACAGTACACGACTGCCCGTTTTAAGGGACATTTTCTACAATAGTCGTTTCAAAAACTCGTGGACACACAAATCAGGGTGTATATCAATAACGGTCTTTTACATTTTCATGAAACTTGACATGACGATTTGGACTTTTAACGACGTTACAAAAATATTTTTCCTTATTGAAATCCATGCTCATTTAGGATTTTGCTTATTTACACACTCTATTAAAAGCAAACAGTGGGCTGATCACCTGCTTGGCCTAATATCTTGATCCAGAGTAAATCCGCACTATAGAGAGGGCCCTACACTGTAATGGTAACAGGGAACTGGATAAGAAAGAAAGAAAGAGCAAGTTGGCTTACGCAAAGAAATATAGACGTCTAAATTACCTACGCTTTACCTACGCTAGACAGAGAGTCAGAGAGGTCATATCTCTATTGATTGTGTCTTTCTATGTTTTCATCAACGTGTTGAAAGTAACATGCCAATAAACAATATTCAATATATCATTTTAGTTATAACTGAATATTGTTCTAAAACCTATGGCCTTGACAGGGCTGAGGCCAAACTCTGATGTCTGAAACTGAAGCACACTCCAATCTCTGGTGGTTATCCCCCTTTTATGACCCCGGGATGACCCCTGGTTATTGTACATAAGGTACATCGGGGCCTTATCAGACAGCTTTCCGCTTTCTGTGCTGCTGGTGTATTTAAGGTCTGACCGAATAGCGGACTTCCATGGCGGTGAAGGTCGTGGGTAGTGGGTCGAGGGTCGTAGGTCGAGGGTCGTGAGTTAGGGTCGTGCGTTGTTTTCTTGGGGTATTGACTGAAGACCTTCTTTATTATACAGAGGGCCTTGATTGATTACCCTGACCCAGGTGAGAGTTTGGGAAAGTTACTGTGATCGACCAGCTCCCTTCACTTTGTCACTTTACGCTACCGACACCGGATCGAGTATGTCACGTGAGCCTGCCTTCTATAGTGGACATCATTTTCTTCAATACCTGCACTCTCCAATGATTCATTTCTTGTCGTGCGCCTTTGGGGGCTTATGTGATTTCATTTTGTCTAACGTAAACAACAAAACATTCTCATAGAACTCAGTGCAGATTACTCAAAACACCAGTTCTCCGATGCATGACTGTTTTGCGCCAAACGATTTGTTGTCCCATATAAATTATGATATAATCCTGACACTGCATGTTCGTTGAGAGGTCCCTTCAGATCTAGAAAATCTCCATCGTTAGAGTCACGTCGTGGGGCTCAATTACACAAGGTCTGGACATGATTCTCGTTCCTCTGATGCCCACTACGCAGATGTGACAAGTCCCCGTTTTAGGTGGCCTTAGTGGCGTCAAGCGTTGTTACCATAAATCATCTAATTTTTAGGGTCACAGTGATATTAATCGCGAAAAAGATCAAAGAAAAATTCGCCGTTGTGAAAGAACGACAAAAGCTGCATGTTTCTAAATTAGAATCCGTGACGCGACTTAAAAATCAGAGACTGTATCCAGAAACTCAACGGGATACGTTTGATTAAACGTCTTTAAGTAATGCTTGGTTTGTGTGTCCACGAGTTCATAAACAGATGATGGTGTTATGTTACTACGTGCAACGAATAGAACGATGCAATTAAACCATGACTATAGGAAAGATAATATATTATATATAAACTAATGTCGATGTTATGTGAACATAACGGATCTAGGTAATACTAGAGTGCACGGTTCGTACCCAACACCAACCACGAAACAACTCTTAAAGTTTTCTCACTCATTATAATATAGTGAAATACGCCGAATTGACTATCTTATTGTTGATTATCTTTGGTACGGTATGATCAACTTACAACAGGATGTTATAGATTATAGTGAACGTGACCGATATTTCTATCCCTGCAAACACCATGACGAGAAGACACTGAACCCACAGGGACAATCCCTTGGTGGGAACTCCGTCTTGGTCCCCGGTGTCGTCCTGGGCGGTTTGTCGTCCTGTGGAACTGGTGGAATGTCGCAGTCGTCGTTGTTCCTGGTGCTGGAGGATGAGGGAGACCTGGACAGATTCGGACAGGGACCAGCTCAAATGGGAAGCCATTGTATAAGTCCTTTAGATTTACTTACTGCACCACAAGAAGAATGAGAAAAACGTAACAGTTTAGAAGTAGATTTCGTCTCTTTTATAACATTTTTTTAATGATGCAATATGGTGTTCTTATGTTGCAAGTATTTTGTAGTTTTAGTCACGGTTTCAAAATGAAACGCAAACAATAGAATTGCAAGCAGCCTTGTTCAATTCGTGACACCTTCTAGCTAAGCATAACGTAATAATGATATGTCGAATAATTCGCCTTTGGAATAAAGGCAAAACACAAAACAACAAACAAACGAAACAAACAAACAAAACAAACCATCAAAACATTTTTAAAAAAAAGAAATTCTATGGATCAAAGAATTTCAGACAAGCAGGTGATCTGCCCACTGTGTCCACAACTCTTTACTGGCACCATGAACAATACACTGAGCGGTATTGATAAAAGACAGCCAATAAACAATTTACTGTACCCCGTGTGGGTACCCCCTCAGCTATTGATAAAGACTGGGCGGTTCTACCACTCTAGGCAGCCCTTGTGGGTACCCCCTCAGCTATTGATAAAACTGGGAAGTTCTACCACTCTAGGCATCCCTTGTGGGTACCCCCCTCAGCAATTGATAAAAGCTGGGAGGTTCTATCAATCTAGGCAGCCCTTGTGGATACCCCCTCAGCTATTGATAACAACTGGGAGGTTCTACCACTCTATGAGGTTCTACCAATCTGGGAGGTTTCACCACTCTGGGCAAGACAAGAGGAATTTATTGCCCTTGAATAAAACCTAAATGTTTAAATTCCGACTGGTGGTCCATTTCATTGGATGGTTCATATTTTTAAACTGTTGTCATATACAGGAAATACGTATGTTGTCTTTGATGTCTAATGTGCTGAGTTAACGTATAAGGGCCAATTCGAACCTCCGTAATTTAACAGGTAAACACAACGTTATTAAGTCTCTTTCTTTATTATGCCCATACGGGATTTCATCGCATTTTCTTTACATTCTCATCACAAAAAGTCTATACAACTCATGTGAAAGAAAAACGGATACATTGTTGTTGTTGTTGTTGTTGTTGTTGTTCTTCTTCTTCTCCTCCTCCTCCTCCTCCTCCTTCTTCTTCTTCTTCTTTTTGTCTTCCTCTTCTTCCCACCACCACCACCACCACCATCATTACCACCGCCACCAGCACGAGCCCACGATTACCACAACAAATACCATCAGCACAACCACCATTATCACCACCACCACAAGCAGCATAATTACCACCACCATTACTACCATCATTATCACCACCATTATCACCATCCCACCAGCAGCACCATTACCACCATTATTCTTTCTTTATCAATAACCGTTTAGTACCTTTCGGTGTAAGGTTTACCACCACCTTTATCACCACCACCACCACCAGCAACACTATTACCACCACCATTACCATCTCCACCAATACCACCACCATTATATCACCTCAACCACCACCCCCATTACCATCACCACCACCAGCACACCATTACCAGCACCATTGCCACCACCACCGTTACCGCGCCGGTGGTCGAACGGTTAGCACGCTGAATCGGTCAGCGTGGTCAAGCTACATTAATCGTGATCAGTGTCTGGACGGGTGACCACTCGAGCGCTGTTCCCTTAGGTAAGGCACTTACTCTGCTTAACTCACTCGACTCAGGTGTAAATGAGTACCCGGCCGAGGGCAGCGAACGGTCTTGTCAAAAAGCTAGCACTGTATACTCCTCATGGAGCTGAGAAGGATAGATGAGTGTTATGCTCTGCCGGGGGTAAACTATATATTGTGAAGCGCGTAGAGCATGATGAACCTCGTGGATATGCGCTATATAAGTGCTATGCTATACTTTTGCTTTACTTTACCACCACCACCACCACCACCACTCCCATTACCACCACCACCACCACTCCCATTACCACCACCACCACCACCACCACTACCACCACTCCCATTACCACCACCACCACCACCACTCACATTACCACCACCACCACCATCACTAGTAGTGGTAATGGCTATCTGCGTCACCATTGTTGCCATATTTCACAACGATTAGAGGTGAATGGAGCAACAGTGGTGTTAGAAATACTGGAGATGTTGTTGCGGTCGTTTGTCCACTACTACTACTACTACTACTACTACTACTACTACTACTACTACTACTACTACTACTACTACTACTACTACTACCACCACCACCTCCACCTCCACTACCACTACTACCACCACCACTACTACTACTACTACTACTACTATTACAACTACTACTACTACTACTACGACTATTACTACTACTACTACTACTCCTACTGCTACTTCGACTACTACAACAACTACTACTACTACAACTATTGCTGCTGCTACTACTACTACACTACTACTACTACTACTACTACTACTACTACTACTACAAAAACTACCACTACTACTACTTCTTACCACCACTACTACTGCAACTACTACTACTACTACTACTACTACTACTACTACTACGACTACGACTATTACTACTACAACAACAACAACAACTGCTACTACTACTACTACTACTACTACTACTGCTGCTACTACTACTACTACTACTACGACTACTTCTACAGCAACAACAATAACTTTGATCCATTTCAAGGAATTGTTCTATTCTTATGGACACGAACAAGTAGTACCTAAGAGACCCCATTAATAGCTTTGGCTAACTAGGCGGTGCAAACGATGACACAGGTTACCAAAAACTTGATAGACAAACAAATGATCGAATCGTCAATCTAAAAAAAACCCAACCCAAAACGAACACTCAAAGAATTCTATTTTTTCGGGTACATTCGATGAAGAATGTCAAAATCACGTTAGAAATCGGTCTAAGTTCCGCAACAATCACAAGAATTAAATTGACCATAAAGAGGTCCACAGACTATAAACGGTCCACAATCTATGAAGATACTACAATGACAATTAGAGGGAAATAAACGAGGAATCAAGCTTTTCATTAAAAAAAACGAATCAGATTCACAACCCAAAATATAGACACTCGACGCTTCTTACCACAGGGACATCAATTAAAAAGTGAGGATTAATCACAACCTCTGATATTCTACATCATTCCCTCACGTCACACTCTTTGCACGCTAAAATCGCATTAGCTGCTAGCTACGTCAAAGATAATCAACAATAAGATTGTCAACTCAATGAATTTTACCGCATGAGAGTGATGTCTCTTTATTAGCTAGTGTTCCCAGACTTCTCTTATCGTTTTTAGTTCGTTCAATACTCGATACAAAATGGCATGGTCGTAATGCATTCTTTAATCAAAATTATGTGAGCTAAAAAACTGGTGATGATTTTAATTAGAAGGTCATGAACTTCGAGGCGGTTATCAACACAAACAACTAAACCACCTCTGGTGTATTATCGCACGTTTTACAGCCTATCCGCTTACAACTACAGATTAAGTGTTTGTATTGTGCTCTTGAATTCTTCCACACTATCAAATTCAACCAAATGT
>JARBEQ010262103.1:0-10410 GCA_030265355.1 Tritonia tetraquetra
ATTTACTCCCGGCGCCCTTCTCGATTTATCATGCTTGCCGGGAGTAAATTTACTCCCGGCAACCTACTTGGGTTAACTCCATTATAATACAGTGCGAGCTTCAGCACTAGCATTCTAACAAGATTGTTAGCTGCCCGCGGCTGGGTACTCATTTACACCTGAGTCGAGTGAAGTGCCTTACCTAAGGGCACAGCACCCGAGTGGTCACCCATCCAGACACGGATCATTATCAATGTAGTTTGACCATGCTGACCCTTCAACCACCGGTGCCTGAACATTATCCAGAGGAAGATGTTATAATCTAGATACGTTGAATGTGCGTGGCATCAACAAATTACGTAAGAAAGATAGTAAGAAATCTAGAATGAGGATGGTGTGCTAAAAGTATTGGGACTAAATGTTCAAGTAATTTAGTCATTATACTTGTTCCCTTCATCTCAAAATCAAACAACAATTAATTCATTGTATATCTACATTCCTTGTGTTGTATTGCTTGCTCAGAAGCTCAGGTACATGGCCACTGTACAATTAAATTGTAATGAAATAGGTATAACGTTTTAAATAATTTTACTCAAAATCCTCTCCAAACAGTCTGCTGGACAAAACCAGATCCACACATTTGGACTTCATTTTTTCTAGAATAATTTTCCAAAATAAAAGTTATTTTGAATTTACATTTGAATTTACAAGGGTTTCATATAAGGTGCAAAGTCAATACAATTATTGATTATACAATGTCACACTCCTGTATGAGCTATCATTTGCAAAGTCAGTGGATTTTAGATCCTCTTACTTACTGCTCAAATGCTGGTATAAAACAAGTTGAAAATGTTATGTCATGGCTTTAGTGTGCATTTGAACAAAAATTATACAAGAAATGAGTTATTCTGATATTCCGTGTTTTTTATCAACAGGGTTATCTCCATGAATGCCACGATGGGTCAGACAGACAATAGTCTTTTTTCCTTGGAATTGGTGATTGAAAAACTGTACATCCCTCACATTGCATGTCGATTTCCAGCTGTAGCGTTTCGACTTCTAGACTTTCCCACCATTGTGATCAAACATGTTGAAGATGATCTTGGTAAAGCCATTCGGCAGAAAATATCTTTTGATCCATCCTATCAGCTTCCACCACAATTCATCGAACTTAAAGACAAACACGGGAATTTTATGATAAAAAAAGGAAAGTCCTGTTTGTTCACAATGCAGCCGGATGTCTTGAAGCAGCATCTAGTCAGTACGCCTTTGTATGTTATGATCATTGATCTTTTTCCGGAAACTCCTAAGCTTGTGGGTAACAGCACTGTACCATTAGACTCTCTCATGGAATTAATCTGTTCTGACATTGTGAGGCTGGGACCGACAGTTCCATCTGTTCATGGAGATAAAGGTCTTTTTAAGCTCTACAATCTGATGGGTAAAGAAATAGGATACTTTGTGTTGGGTTTCAGACTCCTTTGCCTTGGTCCTGGAATGATACCTCACCTCCCTAAATCAGTTCTTGCTCAACGTCAGTCAAACCGAAAACAAAAGCTTGAAGAGAGAAGGGTGGATGACATGATAAAGGCTGACGAAGAGGATGAACAAAGTGATGAATCAGTCGTGGAATTAAGAACATCTGCTTGCATGACTGATCCTATCAAGCATGATGTCCATATGCAGACCATTGAATTGGAGGATAAAGCTGTACATGTTGAATTTTCTAATAAAGACGTAGCTGTGGATGCCACCCTACCTCTGTCAATTGAAGCTACACTTCAAACAAGATCCACCCAGACAGGGAAAAAGATAAAATGCAAAAATATTGAACACACAAAGTCAAAATGGATAGAGAAAGATGAGTTACGAGTGGAAGATGATGGCCCTATCATCAACAATATTATCTGCCCTCCACCGCTGTTTTATAACAGTGTAGCCACCCCTGCAATAGAAATTGAGAGAAATGGGTCAGTGGATGAGCAGTCATTGGAGATTTCATCTTTCATTGACCTAAGTGATATTGAAAGCTTTGATGGCCATGGTTTTGAAAGAGAAAAACAGGATAAAAAAGATTCTGACGAAGTTAAGGATTCTTCCAGAGACAAGCAAAGTAATATCTTTCAAAGGAACGTTTATCATCGACAATATGATAGGGTGCACATACCACAAACAAGACAGAATGAAACTGTAAGTGGTTTAAATGTCGCTCCTCAGGCAAATGCAGTATTTCCTCTTCTGACAGCCCTCATTCAAGAACTATCTTGCATTCAAAATCCAGAGCTCTTGTTAGGAGTATCCCAGAAAATTCAGGCTGCACAGACAAGGAAACCAGTTCCATCACAACAGCAAATCAAACACGACACCATTTCTCCCTCTGCAGTTTCTGCCGTTGCAGCGGCTTTATCAAAGAAATTTGATTCTTCCAAAGATCAAATATCTACCAAAGACATGTCTAAAATGAATGATTGCCATCAATTGAAGACTGAAAAACACAGGACACAATTGTCACAGAAAGAGGTTCCAAGTACTCCAAAAAGAAAAAAGTTAGTGTATGGTATGACAAATACACAAAGGTTAAGACTCCAGAAAACAAATCCATCATGGCTGAAAAATGTGGAGAAAGAAGCAGCTTCTGCAAAATCTTCTAAACAGAATAGAGAGAATGTGGAGAAAGATGAAATGAACGTCACAAATTTTTCTGATACCTTAACAGAAGTTAGGCGTCTTGCAGAACTTGAAATGAATAGTACAGCAGGGGGTGATACTATCCGCCAACTGGCAAGTGAAGTTGAAGAAAATGAGTTCACTTTAGAACATGGAGAGAAAATGAAAACATTTATCAAGAAAGAATTTCCTCACTCAAAATTTTCTGTACCAAGTCCTTCCAGAGTTTCAAAAAAGAGTCCCCCGAGGGCTGTGAAGCACAGTCCTTCATCACCTCTAATGAGGAAAGATCATCAGGTCATTAAGACACGTAGTCAGGGATCACTGTCAAGGTCCTCTGCTACAAAACATAGGTCGAGAATGCGCCACAGACGAGTAATGCAGAAAGAGATGATGAAATCTTCTGATTCTGATGAGCTGATGGCCATGAGGAAACCAGTTCCTTTAGAAAGGCATATGAAAGGTAACATTGAAATAGGTGAGTTTTCAAGTGTTATTTAAAAGTTTGGATTCCCTAACTTTAAGTCTTAGATCGATGGGAAGAGAGTTCCACACCTAAGGGGCAGCATGAATAAATGATCGATCTGCAAATTGCTTAGAGCTTCTTTTCAGAGCATAAGCGGATTTAGTCGACTATGGTGCAGTTGGAAAAATGGAAAATAAATAAACTCATCAGTAGTTCAACACAACCATTAGGCTGAACTTCACGAAGGTCAGCACTCATTCCAAATGATAATATTATAATGAGGGCTGATTGGATCAAAGGGTAAAAAAGATATAAAAAGGTAAACAGTTCCAAAGGACAGAGAACATTTCGGGTGAATGCTCTTCCCCAGCTAACAAACAAGACTCATATATCATGAAGATCTATAAAACAAACCCCCAAAAAACTCTCAAACTTGGAATAGCAGGGTGGGAAGAGGTTTTTTCTGTGGTCTAACTGCTTTATCACTTCATTACATGATTAATATCCTCTGACAATACTCATGCTAAATTGTTTTTATTTCCTCTTTTCAATTTCAGATGCGGAGGAAGGACTAAGTGCCCGCAGTGATCTCCCAAGCTCCCGAAGTCGATCCATTGAGGTCCGTCTTCCGTCTGCAGATCCTGGTATTGATGACAATGCTACAATCACAGATGAAGAGTATGACAGAGAAGAAGAGATGGATGATGATGATGATAACAGCGGAAATAGTGAGGATGATGACATTCCTCTTCCTGATGATAGTGTGAGTGAACAGCCAAAAGTTCAAGTGCTCAATTTCCCCAGATATGTCTCAAGGGAGATGTCATTACCAGATTCAATTGAAGGAGTCCCTAATGCCTCCCTCAACATTTCAGGGGCAATGGATGAAAATTCTCCCCTTGAATCAACCAGACAGTCTAAAAATATGACAGAGGATCAAAATGACTCTCGAATTCTTCACTCTACTGACTATGACACTCGCCAGTTCCATTCAACTGATGAACCAGAGCTTCAAGGTCTTGTAAGTGAAGAAGAAAATCCCTCTGATCCAGTTGAATCTGGTCGCCAATCTGCAGCCTCTCTCCGTACATCACAAAAATTTCCAGTGATCAACCCTCAGATGTCTGAAAATTCCCCTGTTCCTTCAGTTCGTAGGTCAACGACTAAACTTGATGCTGGTGGCCATAGTTACCTCCCATCAATGTCTTTGTCCAAGGGCTACACTTCTCCAGTATCATCTCGCCCATCCACACCAAAGGGCTCTGCCAGTAAGAAAAAGGAGTTTGAACCATTAATTCCAAATAGAGAAGGAAAGAGAGTTAGAGGAAGTATCACACCAAGATCTGGTGCTTCTAGTCCTCAGAGGCCAACACCAAGGTCAAGACGAGCAGCATTAGATTTTAAGACATCTATCCACACAGACTCACTAAGCTCGTATGTGCCTTCGGATCCTGAAAATGTTCTTGTTTCACTTTCAAGTAATTCAGGAAACTACTCTGATGATTTTGTGCCTTTAGGAAGCGGAGAAAGTGGAGAAGCCGCTTCTTCAGTTGAACAGTTGCCAAGAATTATACCTGCAGCCAAACTAGGTTATACAATTGGTTAATTTTCCTTTTCTCCATATATTTATTTTTTATGTACCGTTTGAGGACGTTAATTTGAAGTTTGTGAAGATGTGTTTGTAAAGGTGTGTGTAAAAGTGTCTGGCTGATATAGTGATGAGACAGGAAAATATGAGTAGATACGTAAAAGGGACTTAGCTCTTTTGTATCTAATAAATACAAAGAAATTCCTAGCATGTTTTATAAAGGCTGAGAAGATAGATGTCTCCATAAAGAAACTGGCCTCCATTGATGTGGACTGTGTTGAAAATCACGTTGATTTAGATTATTGTATTGTTGGAAAGGAAGCCCAAACCATTATGAAGTCCTGTTCTCAGAAAGAGAAAACCGATTTTCTAATACTTGTCAACAAGTCCTACCGTCTCTCTGCCAAGCATCTTCTCAAGGCATTTCCCCTCACCAATTCCTTGATTCAGAACCTTTCTGCCCTTGACCCAGCTGCTTCAAATCATTCAGTGGTCACCAAATGCTTGATGCAATTAACTGAAAAGTTTGAGCATTACTTATGACCAGAGGACCAGGAGAACATTTTAATTGAGATCAAAGATTTTACTATTTCTGAGAAACATTTGTCTTCTGGACAGAGGGTTGATGTTTGGTGGGCTAGTCAAGACAACTTCCCTGCCCTTCAAAAGCTGGCCAAAGTCTGCCTTACTATTTTTCATGGGCCTCAGTTAGAGAGCTCATTCTCCTACATGAAGGATGTCATGAAAAACAAGTCAGCAAATCTAGATGTAACAACATTTTCTGCAACCTAAAATGTAAAGTATGGTCTAAAAGCCAGAAATACATCTGCAGTGGCATTCTTTAAGAGGGGAGATATAGTTCACCATCCTGTTGATGCTGGTCTGATAAGATCTGTCGGAACATCTACTGTTAAGCATAAGAAGCACTTAGAACAGGGAAAGGAGAAAGCGATTCAAGCTAGGGAGGAGCTGGATTTAAAGATCCAAAAATTGCAGACAAAATCTAGCGCCAAGCAAATTAAAGAAAAGGCTGTAAGACAAGTATTAAAAGCGTCCAGACAATGCAGCTCCAAGTCAAAGTCCGTCCAGCATGATAGGCCAGTCCAGCCTCCCAGCAAGAGGTGGAAGCTTTAAATCAGCTCCCCCACCATGCCTCCCTTCCTGTATGCCCCCCCAGCACTTGTTCAAAGAAAAGAAAAGTATGACAATGTATAAACCATTTCAATTGCAAAACAAGGCAACAATCTTTTTGATTTTATACTTAAGAATTGTATTGCTCAGTAGCATCAGTTAGTCTATATTATTCTCCATGATAAAGTAGTAGATCTGTGCTCATTTCTATCTTTGTATTTTGAAAATATTTTTGTCAGTGATTTGTTGGATACATTAGAACTAGAAACAATTTGAATTTAACAAAAATGAAGAAACAGGAGAAAATCCTTTGTGCTTGACACAAGATCTCAAAGCGGAACAAAATTGATATTGCCATTAACATCGTCAGATTTCAGCTTGGCCATGGCTCTTCATTTAATTTTTTTTTGAGCATTTACAATGATAACTTTTCTGTTTGGCCTCTGTTTCTACAGAAACTACATAACATTTTTTTTTAAAGATTTTAAAATCTTTCATGCTAGTGCTAGGCTTTTCCCCAATGCATTAAAAATGTGAGCTCCAAACCAAAAGAGTCAAATGTTCATGTTGACTTTCCTCCCACCATATAGAGTAAAAATGATTTGAGGGGAGCAGGCACCAGAGAACGATGATCAAGGTATGAAAATGTTTTAAGTGCCAGAAAAACACCGAAAAATAGCCATAGAAAGAAAAGTGGAAAATTTGGTTAGAGCGTTGCCTCGGTTTCCAGCTAGGCGGTGTTGTTGCACGTCCCAGTGTGGGTTCGATTCCCACCGTCGTCTTTTCCACTTTTCTTTCTATGGCTATTTTTCTGTGTTTTTCTGGCACTTAAAAACATTTTCATACCTTGATTCACCATATAGAGTGCAAGTTGTCAAATATATTATTTTTTTACTATTGTAACACTAACATAACATTACGCATCATTTTGTGAATATATGTTCTCAGGTGTCGATGCTAAAAACTTTTGATTTGTACCTTGAGCAATGTACCATTTCTCCACATTTATTCAAATGGGTCATTTATGATAGTTTTGTTATTAGAATATTGTATTTAACATTTTAAAAGGGGTAGTTTAGTAAGACAATTTGTATGAAATTTCACTTGTATGAGACTCACTCCCAGCATTTTTTTTTTTTAACCAGAACATTGCCTCACTTGACACATTCTTATCTAAAATTGGGAAAGTAAACTGCAATAGACAAATGTCCTATCCCAAAAGGGACAGATTTTTATCACCTGTCCACTTTATGCTGCTGACACCCATTTGGGCACCAGCGTCATGATCCTAAAAGGCTCTTATGGACACTTTTTTGTAACATGTTGTCAGTAAGAAATCATTTTATATATATACCAAAGTATTGGGAGCTTTAATCTTATTATTGTAAAAAATATCTAGATGATTTACTGCCTTGTGCTGATTCTCCAGCTGGATGATTTACTTCTTAAAAAGATGTAATATATATTATATTAAGATCATTTTTTAAGTCAAATATTTTTATACTTATTGGTGATGCTAGAATTTAGACAATTTTAAATGCATGTTCAGTATTATGATGATTATATAATTTATTCATTGTTTTATATAATGATGTTTGAATTTTTGATGGAATAACAAAATGTACCGCCTTAGAACTTAATATGTCTTTTTATTTAACTCAATGAAGACAGAGCTTTTTGGCACCGGGCCGCCCGTGGAAATGCTCAATTGATTAATCGAACCCTGTTTATACTGCAGAGCAGTGTTGGGGCCAGCTCTATGTTCAGTCATGAAAGGCACACAAGATACCTGCCATAAATGCAGGCACCCTGACCACCAAACACCATTCAACATAGAGCCAGAAAAGCTATGAATCAAGAATTTCAGACAAGCAGGTGATCAGCCCACTGCAGCCTTAACTCTTTACTGGCACCATGAGCAATACGCTGAGCCTTTGTGGGTACCCCCTCAGCTATTGATATATAACTGGGAGGTTCTACCACTCTAGGCAGAGGGCCGGTTGAAAATTTGTAACTTCAAAAATATTTGAGATAAACCTAATCTGTTTTTTTTAATGGAAAACAGAAAACATCTTATATTTAATATCTCATAATTCAATACCGAGCTTTTATATAATCTTTCAAATTATGGCTGTTTTTAGCTTTTCCTACACATTGTCTGTTCTCAGCATCTCCATGAAACAATTAAAAATTTATTTTTTTAAACTTATAAATGAAGGCATAGATATAACCCATTTTGAAAACTAAAACTAAAAACATCTTTTTTGTATCCTGCATGAAAGATTTCACAACATCAACAAACCCTCTGGGCACCACCATTTTGAAAATTTGATGGCTTAGGATTGGTCATAAGTAGGGCCTAACTCCTTTTAAAAATATGAATCTTACTTTTATTGAAAGGGAAGCCAGTCAATTAATTTTTTAAAAGTCATTCTTTTAGTTGAAGGACCTAGTGGGTCCATCGCTTAAAATATGTATAAGAAAAAAATTGCGACAGACTGCCGAACACACATAACTGGCGCATTGTTAGCACTTCTATGCCTTGCCAGACATAGTATATGCCCTGCACGTCGTCAATGAGTTAAAGAACTCTCCATTACACTTTGAATAAAGAAATCAGATTTGAAGGATGATTTAGTGGAGTGCTAAAAAGTAGGCCTATATGTTATCTTTGCAGATGGGGGAGATACTTTAATTGACAGTTATAATAAGCATATTATTATGGTGGCTCAACATTCTGCTACTTGTGAGTTTTAGGTCAGGGGAATATTTTTCGATTGTATGATAAAATGAACATGTTGCTTTGGCTTTTAGAGTACTGTAGAGGGTATGCCAACTTTCTTGGATTGGGGTGCAAAACCTGTGTCTTTATTAGGCATGATTAAAATCACCCATTAGTAGACCATCGCTGTCCTAGAAAAATTCAAAATCAATCCTCCCAATTATGGGTGCTTATTCATGTCAATGGATTTATCACCTGCCAAATTATTGACAGCTCTGTGCCTAGCATAAAGCCAACCCCTGCGCTGTGATTGGTACTTAAGAGAATTGGATAAGAAAGAAAGAAAGAGGTAAAGAACATTATATCCTTCTAATTTGTACATATATATCAGTATCAGCGCTGCTTTGATAGTGGAATGTTGATTTTCTTTAGCATGGGGTACTATCTGTTAAAATAGAAGTTTTATGTACCCTACTGGTTAGTTATTTTAACCTTCAATATTTTTTCTTGATCATCAATCTTTATCTATTTGGTTAGCTAGCTATGCTATTCAGATTTTATTGTATTCCGGAAAGTTTTATTGTCCAGAGGAAAAGTCAATTATTTGTAATTACTTTTAATCATTATGTCTTTTTCTTCATACTACACTTAAAAGCAAAGACATAATACAACATTAAAATTTGTAGCGATGTTTTAAAGATATTTTGTCTAATACTAATAAAATTCTTATCTTTATCAATGCAATGTTCCTTCTCACTTTCACGTAATTAATATATCCACTGTGTAAATGGAGATTCGCTTGAAAATGGAGGTTGGTCCACTTTGATTTTAGAGGTCTAGTTAAAACGTTGCTTTGTTGTGAATGTTATTTTATTACCATAGGGCTACAGCCATTTAGAAAGGTTGTTGGCTTACTTTATTCATCATACAGACATTGAAGGAAATATCATTATAGTTATTGTTGTCATGACCAATTTTGCGCAGCACCCAAGAGAACAAAATGTGTTTATTATTGGCACTTCATTCTAGGCTGATCACCTGGTTGTTGTTGTATGAATGATAATAATAATTATTTATTTAATATAGCGCCGATATCCACTAGAGGTGCTCAGAGGCGCTTTACATAATCAAACCAAACAATACATTCACACACATACACACACACACACACACACAGACCTAGACGCAACTCTAATTTCTGACATCCTACTACACACGCACGGTACATAGTCAAAGTAACCAAGGTAAAAACTCCACATACAAATATACAACACTGGTAATACTAATACATATCAAAAGTGGTAGAGTAGAATGCACTAAAAACAAAATCAAGGCAACAACATTTAAAATTGGGATTGTATGCTCGACAGAACAGTTCAGTTTTTAGTCCCTTTTTGAAAGAAACAAAGTCCGAGCATGTTCTAGTATTGTAACTGATGTTGTTCCAGAGATGGGGTGCACTAACACTAAAGGCTTTTTCGTTAAAAAATGTAGACTTAGGTGGTTCTTTTAACAGAGAAGCCTGTGAGGATCTAAGAGGGCGGCTGGGTTTGTAAACACAAATAATTTCCTGCAACTATGATGGTGACATATCATGAATGCAATTGTAAGAGTGAGTAAGTATCTTAAAATCAATTCTTTCCTTGATGGACAGCCAATGGAGACTTTCTAGAATGGATGTTACATGCTCACTCTTTTTGGACAACGTTGCTAATCTGGTAGCCTTATTTTGTATTTTCTGGAGCCTTTCAATAACATTATTTGGACATCCTGATAAAACTGCATTGCAATAATCTAACCGACTGAGAATGAAAGAAATCACTAGCATCTTGGTAGTATCAATATCTAGCAAATGTC
>JARBEQ010262114.1:0-10410 GCA_030265355.1 Tritonia tetraquetra
TCTCTCTCTCTCTCTCTCTCTCTCTCTCTCTCTCTCTCTCTCTCTCTCTCTCTCTCTCTTTCTTGTTTCCACACACAGTTCTAACTTAGTATTATCAAAGTATTATAGAACTGAATTGAATTTGAATTGAATTGAACTTTGTGCGTTCCACCCACAATTTACATACACCCAAACAAAGCACACATTCACTTCATGAGGTCATTGGCTAAGGGACAACACTCTCAGAAAATATTTCATTCCTATCGTTTAGCTTCATTGACGACCAGAAAAGTGGTCAGATGGAACCCGTTCACCACATTTAAACGTTATTCGGTGCAATATTCGAAATACAGGTAACAATATTACTTTTATTTACAAAACAGCAAATGTAAAGACTTTTTGACTTTGATTTTCCGAACTGAATTGTTATCTACTGGACTAATGACTATTAGACAACGTAGACTATCTTGGTCTTGACAGGCTCTTCTCTACCCTGTCACTGACATATTATTATAAATATTCCCTGAGGGTGGTTATTTTGATACAGCTAGATACTGTTCCTATTTTTCATCTTGCTTTCAAATCAATCAATAAATTATACAGTAGAGCCTCTCTAATCAGGAAAAGTCAGCTCCCGCCAAAATTGTCCTGATTAGTCTGATTAGCCATTTTTCCTGATTTACTCAGCGTTAGGGTATTTTGGTTTTCCTCCTAACTATGTTTGGAGAACATAAGCTCTTCTGCCGCGTCAAGGTTATCCCATGTAGAAGGGTAGCCCTGAAAAGAGCTGTTTTTAAACTTTCACGAGCCGTTTGTTATCATAGTTTTTTTAAAGAAGTGGCTGATTCTTGTCTGTGTTCATTGTCGTCTGGCCTCTGCGAAAACCAACACCTCTATAGTTTTCACAGCATCTGACAGTTGCTCAATGCCATTTTATGGAACAAACTGTCTCAATGAGTAGAGCATAGTTATCTTGTCATGCAAGGTCAGTGGTGTTGTGTATGTCAGTGGCTCAGTTTCTAAACTGCTGTGTGTGTGACTGGACGGATTTGTCACTGACAATAGTGCTGACTGAGTGTGTCAGGAGATGTGTTTCGGCACCTTATTACTTAGCATGTTAGTGGGTAACTCAGTTGTGATAAAATTTTGTTTGAAGAATTAGCAAAGCGAAATGATAATTGTCCCGATTACCCGGGGACCCTTCTGATTTAATGCCATGGATTTGCACCTTTCAAACATTTCACAAAAATATAAACATTGCAAGGTCAGCACTGCAAGACTCGTGGTCAAGTGATGTCGTGGCAGGTCACGGGCAAAGGAATTCTCGTGGCTTTCAAAAGAATGGCATTGATCGATATTGTGATCTCACTGGCACACGTGTGGTACTAGGGTTAAAACATTATTTTATTGAGCTATTCTTTTTAAAATTCAACTCATAAACAATATCTTGTAGTAATAAAATTTTAGTTTGGAGTTTCTAATTATAATGCTCATTTATGGATATTTCTAATCTTCTGTGCTCTTGTTGTTTATGGATTGCCATTAAGAGGCTTGTGGTTGAGCTCATGGGGCTGATGCTGGAAAAGTGGACTTGTGACAATATTCCACTTCCAGACAGGATGCTGGTCTGTCATAGACTACTTTCCCTAACTCTCACTTTAGAATTGGTACTCATTTCTACACCTGGGTCGAGTGAGACAATCGCAATGAATTTTCTAACCTAAGAATGTAACAAAGTGACTGAGTGGGGATACCTTTTATGCTTCAAGAGCAATGAGGATTGAGTGACTCGAACCCACAACCTTCACCTTGTTAGTTCGCTGTCTTGACCATTCAGCCAACTTGCTTTCATTCGAAATAGAAGGGAGAGAAAAGGGAAGAAAAAGGGATTGACAGAATCATGTTTTTCATAATTTTATAAATTATTCAATAGGTACAATTGAATTGAGCTGGTTCCATTGCTGTTGTCATCATGTTGGTGCCAATCTTCTCATTGAAATTGAACCACAAGGTGACCCCAAGAGCTGTGGCTGTAGGGAAGTACGATGGAACAAATCCTGCACTTACATGTGCCACAGCTGCTGGAAAAGTAAGTGTGACTTTTGTAAAATGTTCCATTACCTCCTCTTGTACAATATCCTGTGTTACTTTCTTTCTTGCACAATGAGCTGATTACCTACTTGCTTTATCTACCTGATCCAGAGTTTGTCCAGCGCTGTTCAGCAATGCTGGACATGGAGCTGGGCACAACATTGCTTGGCGATAAGAAACATGATGGATAAGAAAACAGAACAAAAAAAAATTTCTTTTTTGACCAGACACCTATTTTTACCTTTCTGTGGAAGGTCCTCTGTTACTTTGTTATAAAATTTTTCATAAATGTAACATCTTTATAAATTGAGCATTGATGACTTAATAGTCAAGGTGCAATTAACTTTTTCCAATAGGTTTACCGTTTAACCAAACTATATATCCACCAGTTGATAGCTCAATGAATGACAATCTGACATTCACGTAAAGGCTGTATTGTGTAATTCCATGTTTTGTCCAAAGTACAATGTCAAATAATATTGAATATAAATATATTTAAAAACAGCTGCACCTTAATTAACTGATTACTAATCCTCACGGCCATTGAAGGACTGATACTATGGAGTCAACGCAATGCATGTGTCTACTCATGTCTTTAATTCATAATGGTCATTAGAGCTGGACTGAGTTCAAACTTGAATTCGACCTCACAGAATTCCATTTCCCTTATTGAGTTCAAACTTTGTTATCTAGTTCGAACTTTAGAACTTGGAACTTACAACAGAGAACTTGGAAGAACTTCTTTGCTTACACATTTACTTCTCAGTGACTGGGTGGGGGACTGAGGGATGAGTATTTCAGACGCAATGGCTTTTGATCTTCCAGGGAACTCTCTGCCATATCACACACGATGGTTGACAAACTCAACATTAGTGAAGGGGAGGGCAGGGAATCAGGGGAAACAACTACATCACAGGGTAGGCTAGTGGTTTGAGTTTGCATTCGCTTGAGTTTGGGTTTGCTTGCCTTCAAACTTAGGGTCGACTTCAAATGAACGGACAGCTGTTCGACGCCAAGTCTGTTCGTTATAAGTTGGAACTCTTAGAACTTCGACACTGAACTACCGAACTTTGTCAAATTTTAAAAGTTTGAACAGTGTCCAGCTCTAATGGTCATTCTGCTTTTTAATTTCATTACTTAAATGGCAGATGTTATTCTTTATGTCATGTTTCGATTTCTTTATACAGTAGTGAATCTGTCCGCATCAGAAGTTAAAAAGAGTTTATAAATTTATTTATTTATTGTTTTTATTCATTTTTAGTTTGTTGATGGGAGTGTATAGAACTATTTTTTTTCACTCGATTTCCATATGATGGGAACTCTTGCAACTTTGTGATTCGAGTGACTTGAGTCCAAATAAACCCCCAAAACCTCCATCTATATAATATGATACATTTTCTCTTAAATTTTCTCTCTCTTCTTTTTCCTTGTGATTAACAGGGTTTTTTCTTTGAATGTTGAAATGTTGAACCCAGACATTAGAGCTAAATTTTTTTTTTTTTCAGGTATTGGTACACAGCCCCCACACACAACAACTCAGCACAGAAACAGGGCTAGCCTCAGACATAAGCCTTCTTAATATCAACCAGCAGATTACCTCTCTTGCTACGGGACGACTTGACCCCTCGGCCCCAGGGGACTTTGTAGTGATCGGAACACCCACAAATGTTTCAGCTTATGACGTCGTGAATAACCGGGACATCTTTTACAAAGATGTAAGAGACAATGAACTTTAACACATTTTTACCTCGGGTCACCTGCCTACTTATTCACTCTGCCTGGAGCTGCCTCTTGGACTTTTATTATTCTCCTTTGCATTTTCACCATTATGGTCTCAAGCATCTAGCAAATTCTTTTCATTTGCCAATTAAGGATTAATTTACTTAGAACTGATGTTTTAATAGGATATATTAGATGTTTTAAGCATACTATTGGCAGATTTTAAACTAAAATCAGTGGCTGGTGATAATGAAGTTTCAATGTCTTGTCTATTAGTATAAAAGTTGTGCCTCTGAATTTTTTTTTTAATTCTTAGAGTCCAGATGGAGCCAATGCCATCACAGTCGGCATGCTGGGAGGTTTGGATTCCCCACTGGCAATTGTCGGAGGGAACTGTTCCATTCAGGGATACAACAAGGAAGGAGATGACACATTTTGGACTGTAAGTTTTATCAAAGAAAGGTTCAAATTAAAGTTTTAAACCCCTTGTGACAGTTGAAGATCATTTCAACAGCCGAACCTTCCGTTGATGATTCATCTCCGACAAGACTTGAACCCACACCCCTCTGAACTGTACCTGCTCCCGCTTACATTTCATTGAAATGTCATGCTGTATTACTGAACTTTCAATAGCTTTCCTCCAATCATGCTCACATGGATAAGATATCGTACAGACGCTAAGGAAATATTTGTTTATCATTTATTATTGTTTTATTTGTCATTTGACACCTATGAATTTACTTATACATTATGTAATCTTAAAAATGCCAAATCCTCTCGCCCTTTTCCAAGTCAAGTCACTAGCAAGCATATAATTGGATTGAGTATAATGATACCATGTAGACAAGATTTTTCGTCCGTAGTCCTGAAGCGAGTGTACACGAGTATTCTTGTCTTCGGTCCCAAATGTGTTAAACTCTTTGACCTGGCTTCGAACTGTGGACCTTCCAAACCGTGATTGGGTTAGAGAGGACAGAGAAAGTGGGCAAGAAAGGGATGACTATGTTTCCTAAGACAAAATTGTATTTTGATATTTGGGAAATTATCACTTGGGTATATTTTAAGATTTGTGGCTTTTTCTGTTTGTTAAAAATTATCATAGCTGGTAAAGAAGTTATATGTGATGGCATTAAAAGAGAGAAATAATTCCTTTTTTTATTAATTTATGTAGACTGTCTTTTTTTTATTGTCATTGTTGTATACTGTACTAAAAAAGGTAAGTCATTAAAGAGCCTTATGGCTCATGGGGCACATGCTAAACCTGCTGTCAGTACCATGAATTCGACAATTGACCATTTGCCAGAGTACTTTTCCAACTCTCTGTTGAGAATTGATATCCATTTCTACACCTAGGGTGTGTGGAGCAATCAGAGTGAACTTTCTTACCCAAGGAAACAATGAAATGTCTGAAGTGGAACTCGAGCCCACAACCCTCATCAGCAGATTCTGTGGTCTCAACCACTCCAATGTTTTTTTTATTTCCCCACAGGTAACTGGAGACAATGTTCACTCTGTATGTCTTCTAGACTTCACCAATAATGGACAAAATGAGGTTTGCTTATTATTTTATTATATATGCCCCCAGAGCCTCCTTCCTGGGGGATGTACAAGTGTCCAGTATTATTATTATTATTATTATTATTATTATTATTATTATTATACACTTTTTTTATATGAAGCTTTTAAAAAAAGACAGATGTCAGTCATGAGATTTCTAGGATTAGCTGGTCGAAAGTCTCTTCTAAATTTTCTCACATTAGTGTTAAGAAAGTAACCTACTTTTACTTGAACCCGCACTGCTGGAAAAAAGCCCTTTAAAATCTTTTGGATTCAAACTGGCCAACCCCGATCCGTGAATGAGTGCCACAGGTGAGTCCTTCAAAGTAATAAGATGACAGGTTGGATGATATGAGTAAGAAATAGTAGGAAATCTCAGAGGCAGCATGTTTTGTCTAAAAATCTGTCTTTTTGGCCTTGAAGACTCTGATTTCTCCAGTATGAATTTCCTGAATTTGGATGAATAATAAGTATTTTATTATTATTATTATTATTATTATTATTATTATTATTATTATTATTATTATGCCCTTCCCCTGGACAAAAACTAGAAAGTTCAGTCATTTATATTTAACTCTCTTTCACTTTGATTTTCCCAGCTCATTGTAGGATCTGAGGATTTTGACATCCGTGTCTTTCGAGAGGATGAGATTATTTCTGAGATGACAGAAACAGAGGTAAAGATAATGGGTTTGTTTGTTTTGACAGGGCTGTCTTCAACACTTCTTTGAAGTTATGATATGGTGTGACCAAACACACAAACTAGTTAGAAGTTTCCGAGAAGTTATAAATACAGTCGACTCTGCTTAATCGCAAAACGACTGGAGCGGGAAATCTTTTTGTGATCAACTGAAATTGTGATGAAACGAAGTTGGCCGTGGGTCCAGTAATTTAGCGTCATTTCACAACTTGACAACTAGGTATGTCTAGGTATTTATTCTATCTGTTTTGTATACAGGGGTCCCAGTGGCGCAGAGGTATGAATCTCGCCTCTGAAGCGAAAGGTACCGGGTTCGTTTCCCTGCAGCGGCACTGTATTTTTCTCTTGGTATAAACCTATTTGCCACTCCCCTGATCCTATTCAAGTAGGTGGGATCAAAGAACCTAATCCTATTGGAGACGGACGATAAATTTGGAGGTCCCGTGTACACGTTGCGCACATTAAAGAACCCTTGGCGGTTGAAAATCGATAAGAGTAGACCGAAAGGCCGCTGTCCGGGCAAAATGAATTCCTACCACAAAGGTCACAGTGGGTTAATCACCTGCTTGGCTTAATCTTGATCCAGAGAAATCCAGCCTCATATTGCTGGTCCTACACTGTAATGGTAAAAGGGAACTGGATAAGAAAGAAAGAAATGTTTTGTATAGATATCTTTGCCCTCTGAGTTTCACGAACTTGGGGCCGTCATGAACATGTTTTTTTTTGTATTTTGGGTTTTTAAAAAAATATTTTCTGTCACAAGTGACAGGCATCAAAGAGTTCACAGACACAAGGTTATAGCCACCTCTGCTCTTATTAGATTATTCCTCACTGGCAAGGAGTCCGAAACTCTTTTGATTGTGTAATCAAAGACGATCCAATAGCCTTTTCACTAAAAGTCTGTGAGCTGCGATTGATTGCACTGGACTGTCTAGAAGATGCTGGTTGTCATTCCTTGCGGGGCGGGCTACGGGTACGCATACTGATTGAACAAAGGCAGCTGCAGCTGTTTGCTTGACCCCCAATCAGTGTAAGGCTATTGTATCGTTACGGTTGTTAGCTAAAGCCGACCGAAAATGTGAGGCAAGGTGTCACCGATTTTGCGATTATCCGAAGTGAGTTGTGATTAAACAGTGACTGTTATATAGAATTAATTCCGTTTCCTAGAAAATTTTGCGATTAAGCGAAGTTGACTGTAGAATTAAAGTTTTGAATGGTTCTGGTTTGAATTGACTTTCTCTCTAGATCCCTTTTTACCTTTGGCTGTAAGGTTTAAATTTTCTCTGAATCATCTAATTTTTAAGGAAACAGGTGGTCAGCCCACTGTACCCTAGTGGTGCTGCCACCTTGAGGCCTCCTACCAGGCTTATGTCTACATTGGCATTTCCATCATGGGTGATTCTTCTCAGAGCTCGGCTCCTTCTAGCAAAGCCCTCTAGTTTATTTAGGCATGCAGGTGACTCCCACTGCATCAAGAAAGTGGACCTGATGCATTGCATTGACTTATTAGACTCGGGTGTAAATGAGTACACAGCCGAGTGCAGCAAACGATCTTGTCAGAATGTTAGTGCTGAAGTGCCCAACAGGCAGTTTGTGCTGTATACTCCCCATGCAGTTGAGAAGGATACAGGAGTGTATGGCCTGCGGGGGTAAACAATACATTTTACAGCACATTGAGCATGATGGACTTTGTGGCTATGCACTATATAAATGCTGTGCTTTCTTATTTATTACCTGAGATAGCTGGCTGTAATAGATAGGGATGTGATGGAATGGTACAGACTACTTCAGGTATTCTCTTTAGATTATACACATATCAGCATTGTTGTGGTAATAATGAAAATAATCTCTTTTTTTTCCAGGTGATCACATCCCTCTGTCCAATGGAGGGGGCTCGCTTTGGATATGCCTTGGCTAATGGAACAGTTGGAGTTTACGATAGATCTTCCAGATTCTGGAGGATTAAGGTAAAATTTGGACCAAGTGGTTTGGTCTCAGGTATTTGGTATTGACACTATTGACATTCAACCACATTGAAAACAGACGCTGTCAAGATTTCAATGTGTTTGATTCTGTTCTTCATAAAATTCTTTTTAAAAAAAGTGTGTCAATGAAGGTTACCACTACTTTTTTTATCTGCAGTTGGAATTTATTTCATCATCATGTGTTCCTTGTTTATAGATATTATTAACACCATTGCTCACAGTGGGTTGATCACCTGCTTGGCTTAATATCTTGATCCAAAAGAAATCCAGCCTCATAGTGCTGGCCCTACACTGAAATGGTAAAAGGGAACTGGATAAGAAAGAAAGATTAACACCATTGCAAGATTAGAGATAAGTTTTATAAGTTGGTCACATAGTGGATGGTGGGTATTTATTGTTTAATGTGGTCAGTTTTATTTACATCCCTTTTGACACTTGAAGATTATTTTAGAGGCAGGATATCCTGTTTATGGTCCAGTTGCGATAGGACTTGAACCTGCACAGCTATGTGCCGTGGCCGGTATCTATACCGCTGACCTATGGTTCCATGGATGAGTTCACTACTTCTGCGCCACACAGAAGTTCAAGTTGGGTGATGACCCTATTAGAATGTAAACAAAACAAATTCAAATGATGAAATAAGTTCTCCACTGAAACAAAGAGTTCAGTATTGTCTAAAAAGGACAGATCGCATTGTTTTATACATTCTGATTTTGAAAGGTTAGGGAACTGCCTGAATTGTTTTTGTTTTGTTTCAGTCCAAAAACCAAGCCATGTCAATCACAGCCTACGACATAAACAACGACGGTGTCCTTGAACTCATCACCGGATGGAGCAACGGAAAAGTAGGCTTGGTTTCTCTTCTTTTTTCCCCCCAAAAAACATCATAAGTCATATGGCAGCCATTCATTTGAATTTTGCGGGCCCCGAGGTTTGGAATTCACTGCCAAGGGCTTATGTTTCTTTTAAACGGCATTTAATGACGTACCTATTTGCACTTTTTACAATCAATGATAACTTTTACTGGGTATTGACTATATTTGATTTTTATTCCCTAGTTTCTTAGAAATTATTTAAATTTATAATTCTTGGTTATTTGTAAAATAAATCATTGATTAATTTTAGCTACTAATTTTTCAATAACTTCTTTACTCATAAAATGTTTTTTCAAATGCAATTTGAGATGAACTTTTAAAACATGGAAGACGCAATATAAGTTTTGTTTAGTTTTGTTATCCATGCTGCATAATACATCCAAGGAGTGTTGCTACATGTCCAGCATTGCTGAAAACAGTTCTTGAAAAATTCTGGATCAGGTAGATAAGGCAAGCAGGTGATCAGGATCAGCCCATTTGCCTGAATCTAAAATGGCACAATGAGCATTACACTCAAGTACTAGAATAAGGCTCATAATGCTATTTAAACCTCTTGAATCTCCTAGAACCTTTTGTAATCCCATGATATATGTAAACCAAAAAGATAGGCTCATAGGGTCGGAGCTTAACCCGGTTTCAGTAGCGTGTTGCGGACAAGTGACAATTTGTCACCATCTGGATATGATGCAGGTCTATCTTTCCCAAGACTCGCATGAGTGGCTGACACATTTTACTTTCAAAACAGGATGTTTTTCCAATGATAAGGTGTCTTTTGGTAAAAAAGTAAATAGTGATAACTTTGCAACTGTAGGTTTATAATTCGACAGCGAAAAAGAAATTGAAAATGAATAAGTGACAAAGAACAGTGTTTGATCTAATCTTATTTTTGTTTCACATCAGGTTGATGCTCGGAGTGATAGGACTGGGGAAGTGATTTTTAAAGACAATTTCAGCCAATCTGTGGCGGGAATCGTACAGGTAATCCTCTATGCTTTTAAAAATGGTTAAACATAAAGACAAGAGCAAGGAAAACTTGGAATGAGTTGAGATGGCTTGTTCACTTTGTATGCTCCCCAGGAAGTTACATTATATTATATATAAATAATGACATTTTTCATGGCTTTCATTGAACGATGAAATATGAAAAAATTTAATCAGAGGTTGAGGATGATGACGATAATGATGATGATGAGATGGTGGTGGTGGGGATGATGATGATAATGATAATGATGATGAAAAACAATGATATCTAAAAAGAGACATTACCTATGTAAGTAAGACTATGAAGAACACAAGATGATTGGTTGAAATCTACAGGCTGACTACAGGCTGGATGCCAATGCAGTAGGAGAACAACTTCTTTGTGTTTCCATAGATGGAGAAGGTGAGAATTCAGCTATGTTAAGAAAGAGAGAGAAATATGAGACTAAGAGAGAGAGAGAGAGAGAGAGAGAGAGAGAGAGAGAGAGAGAGAGAGAGAGAGAGAGAGACAGAGAGAGAGAGA
>JARBEQ010262136.1:0-10409 GCA_030265355.1 Tritonia tetraquetra
GTAGTAGAAGTGGTGGTACTAGTAGTGGTAATAGTAGTAGTAATGGTGGTAGTAATTGTAGCAGCAGCAGCAGCAGTTGTAGTAGTAGTAGTAGTAGTAGTAGTAGTAGTAGAAGTGGTGGTACTAGTAGTGGTAATAGTAGTAGTAATGGTGGTAGTAATTGTAGCAGCAGCAGCAGCAGTTGTAGTAGTAGTAGTAGTAGTAGTAGTAGTAGTAGAAGTGGTGGTACTAGTAGTGGTAATAGTAGTAGTAATGGTGGTAGTAATTGTAGCAGCAGCAGCAGCAGTAGCAGTAGTAGTAGTAGTAGTAGTAGTAGTAGTAGTAGTAGTAGTAGTAGACGAAGAAGGAGAAGAAAAAGAAATATTAGTATTATCAAAATATTATTAGTATTAGCAGCAGCAGCAATAGTAGTAGTAGTGGTGGTAGTAGTAGTAGTAGTAGTAGTAGTAGTAGTAGTAGTAGAAGTAGTAGTAGTAGTAGTGATAGTAGTAGTAGTAGTAGTAGTAGTAGTAGTAGTAGCGGTAGTAGTAGTAGTAGTAGTAGTAGCGGTAGTAGTAGTAGTAGTAGTAGTAGTAGTAGTAGTGATAGTAGTAGTAGTAGTAGTAGTAGTAGAAGTAGTAGTAGTAGTAGTAGTAGTAGTAGACGAAGAAGGAGAAGAAAAAGAAATAATAGTATTTATCAAAATATTATTAGTATTAGCAGCAGCAGCAATAGTAGTAGTGGTGGTAGTAGTAGTAGTAGAAGTGGTGGTAATTATAATAGTGATAGTAGTAGTTGTAGTATTAGTAGTAATAGTAGTAGTAGTGGTAGTAGTAGTGGTTGTTGTAGTAGTAGTATGAGTAGTTGTAGTAGTAGTAGTAGTAGAAGTGGTGGTAATTGTAATAGTGATAGTAGTAGTTGTAGTATTATTATTATTATTATTAGTAGTAGTAGTAGTAGTGGTAGTAGTAGTAGTAGTTGTTGTTGTAGTAGTAGTGGTAGCAGTATAAGTGGTGGTAATTATAATAGTTATAGTAGAAGTAGTAGTAGTAGTAGTAGTAGTAGTAGTAATGGCAGTAGTAGTAGTAGTAGTAGTAGTAGTAGTAGTAGTAGTAGTAGTAGTAGTAGCAGCAGCAGCCGAAGTGGTGGTAGTTATAATAGTGATAGTAATAGTTGTCGTAGTAGAAGAAGAAAAAGAAATATTAGTATTTATCAAAATATTATTAGTAATAGCAGCAGCAGCAATAGCAGTAGTAGTGGTGGTAGTGGTAGTAGTAGTAGTAGTAGTAGTAGTGGTGGTAGTAGTGATAGTAGTAGTAGTAGTAGCAGTAGCAGTAGTAGCAGCAGCAGTAGTGGTAGTAGTAGTAGTAGTAGTAGTAGTAGTAGTAGTAGTAGCAGTAGTAGCAGCAGTAGTAGTAGCATTAGTAATAGCAGTGGAAGTAGTAGCGGCAGTAGTGGTAGTTGTAGTATTAGTAGTAGTTGTAGTTGTAGTGGGAATAGTTGTTTTGTAGTAGTAGCACAAAACCAAGATCTCCCAAGCATTACAACTATAGTCTGGTTGAACAGTTCATGAATTACATCACCGACATAATTATTTGATTTTTAGAATTTAGCACTCCTCTTTTGCACGTAATTAACCAGTAGCCGACCTTTCGTTGACCTGTCGTCTTAGCCAATCAGATCGACTCATTTCGACACACCCCAGATTATAGCGCCGTTAGGTAACAATGGTGAAAATATGCAAACGGGGTCATTGCAAGCCCCATTTAGTATAACGTGATAGAGTTAAATGCAGATAATAATGTTCATCACAAATAAACTGAAACGTCGTCATAAAATTAGCCATAACGCCTATATCTGCTTACTAAAATATTCGCTAGCAGTGCAGTTTGTCCAACCGCCTGTGCTGGACAAAGGGGGGCGGAGCGATCTACGCCCGGGCTACCCGTTAATATCTGGAGCACCACATTTCGTACTAAACTCGTTTCGTCCCATCACATTTCGAACCACTCGCTATTTAACCTCATTTCTTACCACTCAGTAACCGTGATTCGTGTGTTTGATCGAACCCCATTAATACCGCAGAGCAGTGTTAGGGATCAACCCCATTTTCAGCCATAAAAGGCACACAAGGTACCTGACATGAATCCAGACATCTCGACCACCAAGCATATGGTGAACACAGGGTTTGAAAATACTGTGGATCAAATAATTTCAGACAAGCAAGTGATCAGCTCACTCTGTCCACGACTCTTTATTGACACCATGAGCAATATACTGAGCTGTATTAATCATAAGCAAGGCCAATAAACAAACTAATGTAGTAGCCCTTGTGGTCATCCCTCAGCTTTATGAGAACTGGTAGAATTTGCTACTTTGGGCGGACCGTGATTCATACCATTCACTACATCTACATTTCAATAAGTCATATTTTGATATTATTGTTTACCATCACGTTTTATTTTATTCATGTCATTCAAAAACTCGCTGAAACACAAACAATAATTATACAGCATAATATGGATGATTTGATTTCTGTAAGACGTGGCCTTGGCAAAATCGTCATCTGATGTCTCTTGTTTTTCGTGCTTGAACTTCAAGGTCAACATTTTTGGCGTTTCATTTCCCCTCTTCTTGTGTTTGCGCACGTTCCCTTCGTAGACGCCCTCATTTTTTGCATAGGTCCTCGTCTGCTCATGTCCTTTGTTGCCAAGAAAATGATATCATGTAAGAAGGTTTGGTGTGAAGTGCTTCAGAAAAAATGTCGGTGAAATGCTTCACATCCGTTGTTAATCTGCTTTTAAGAAACACCAACTCCCGCCCACATGTCTGGAACTAAATCTGCTTTTCAGAAACACCAACTCCCGCCCGCATGTCTGGAACTAAATCTGCTTTTCAGAAACACCAACTCCTGCCCGCATGTCTGGAACCTTTGTACCTTTCGGTGTCAGGCCTATGTATTAACAAACTTCCTCCACTGATTTCTATCACTAGTCTTTCTTTTTGCTTCGGTTAGTTTACATCCTCTCTTTTCTACAATATCTGAAATAACTTCATTCCGATTTTCCCTGGCCTACCTCCTGGCAATTTGCCTTGTCGCGTACAGTCAAATACTGTTTTTTTGGGATTCGTTTATCGTTCATCCGGTTTAAATGTCCAAACCATCTTAATTGATTTCTTTCTATTCTTGACTCTAGACTCTCTGTCTTCTTCTCTCATTCTGGTATTTCTTGGGGGTTTTTTGTCCTTTTGTTTTACATATTGTTCTTCTTTAAAAAATAATAATTTCTGCAACCTGCAGTCTACTTTTATCTCTGCTATCAAAGGTCCATGATTCGCTACCACATAACAACGTTTGACAGAATACTGCATTGTATATTAACATTTTTGTTTAGTTGTAAATTCTCCAAGTTGTCTGTAAACGTTTGTAGCTTTTCATTTTCTTTGGTTAATTTCCTGTTTATTCAAACACCTATTTTATAAAAAGGATAGAACAACGAATCACACCACGTGAAGTCCTTATCAAGACAAATTATCTTCTTGTTCAACATTGGTGTCTCTCCGTGTAAGGTTGAGGCATAGAGAATTAATCGAAACAATGCTTCACTATTTTTGCAGTTGTCACGAGCCATTGCGCAGCTAATTGGAAATCACTCTCTGCTTCACAATATTTACACACAAAATACAACATGTGATGATTTTTGTCGCCAATTCCTTTTCTTCAAAAAGCGAAAAATGACATCACACTACACAGAGGAAAATAACCCGAACAGTGGTCTTCTCGCCTTTGTTTAAAGTCGGATAAGTCGAACATTTTGTTTGTTTTTTAAAACTCAAAGCACTGCCCATAGCGATTCGTAGACTTTTCGTTTTTTTAATACTTTTACATAAACAACGGCATGTTTAAAAACAGGCTTTTGGGTCCCAATTCTCCTTGTTATAGCACAACAAAATGTTGCCTCCTCCCACACCCCCGCACACAATCGATCACTAAACATATCTCTTTCCATTAGTATAATCTATTTGCCCCGTCCCCTCTCCCTTCTTCCGTAGCGACGCGTGCTTTCTCAATGTACGAAAGGTAAACCGTTCGTGCTACTTTTAATTATTTCACTTTGAAGACTCTCTTTCTCAGAACAAAAACCATTGACAACAAAAATAAGGTTATCAACAATAAATAAACAAAAGACTTCAATTCTCCGCGCCTTCCCCCGAGCTAAACTGTATGTTATAATCATCGAATTCCACGCAAAACACAAAACGTATCCATTCTTTCAACAAACTCTTGAACGCGCAAGACCGCGACATCGGGGCTGAGTGAATAAAAAACAACAACACCTACGTTTAAAATAAAGTAAAACAAACGGTGAGTTGTATTGGCAAAGTTATGAATTCTCTTCGATCCTCATTCATTGCAACGGAACACAACCTGGGGGCCACACAGACACACAGAATAGATAAAAGGGAAAAGGGGGAGGATTTTTGTAAATAGAATAGAGGTAGGGGTGATAATTAGAATGCCCGACTGGGTTTCTAAACAAAAAAAATATATGTTCCATTCTATTTGCCCCGGGGCACCCTGCTGGCTGGATTAGAAGCAGTGAAAACGGTTTTTTCTTTCTAATTATCTAATGGATTTTCCACAACTTTGGTTCCCGTCAAAGACTGGGGGTGTTGCCTCCGAATGATATTTTGAATTTCAATGACGTTTTCTTTATTATTATTATTATTATTATCAATAATACCCTCATATGACAAAAGATCTCAGGACTTCCTTATTCCCGCTCTCTGTCGCTCTTATTATCATTATTAAGCCCGAATGTAGTCTATATATATATATACACGTATATAATATATATCTCTATCTAATGTCTCTCTATATATATTTTGCTTCAATTGATATAATTTTATAGACACATGACACATACCTACGAATGCATTTGGACAAACACACACACACATTTTCTATCACACACACACCGACGATACCACAGAAGTAGATGATACTAATTTATTGATTCATGTCCATTTGAATTCATGCGAGATATTTACATAAGATTATAACCAATCCTCGGCGTAGTGTATTCTCTTCAAACTTAAAAAAACGTGTGTGTGTGTGTGTGTGTGTATATGTGTGCGTGTGTTGACGTGTGTGTGTGCGTGTATATGTGTGCGTGTGTTGACGTGTGTGTGTGTGCGTGTGTGTGTGTGTGTGTGTGTGTGAGTGTGTGTGTGTATGTGTGTGTGTGTGTGTGATGTGAAGCTAGGGACATGGGTCCTACATAAATAAACTCTGTGGTTGTAGCCAAGTTCTATCCATCGAGATCAACCCAAGATTTCAATTTGGCTCGCAAAATGAAATCTTTTGCAAACGAACGTCAAGTTGTAACAACATCATACTAGACACAACCTATCAAGAGATTCTTTTCTATCAAGAATTAATAGAAGTGTCAGCCCCTAAGCGCAACCCAGCACATATTCAGAAACAGCTGAACTGCTACATTGACATGCATTTGGTTCAGCGTAGATATTAGCGTAAATCTTTAATCAACTGCCAAAAGCGTGGGGTCCCCCTTTTCAATGCATTTTTATATAATTCATTACAAATAATATCACTCTACAGTTCTACGCGGTCTGCCTTTATCAAAAGTGCCATTACAAATCACTGTCAGTGAAGTAAGGGGGGGGGGGGGGGTGAATTCTAAACAGAGAAAGTAATAAAATGCAGCCAGTCTAAACAGCCAGGCTTCGAAGTGCGGGATGTTTTGTTAAAGAGTTTTCGGTCTTGGCCATTAAAATTCACACCTATGTGTAATTGTCTGCCTTTTCCCGTGCATCTAAATGTCCCCTGTCACAACGCCTTCCCAGCATTTCATTAAAAGCTTGCACAAGTATCAATTTTCACGCTATTTAAACGTTCAGGTCTTTTTGTTTTTGTTTTTGTTTTTTTGTTTTTGTTTTGTTTTTTAAATCAATTACAATTTTATTCCTATGTTACTTTGTGTGTTTTTCTACACCTACACTAAGTTTTAAGGTATAGATTTATTTTAAAGTGATTTAAGACAAGAATATCAGTTTAATGATTACTCTTCTATGTTCTGTTAAAAAGTCCATCTGTTAATCTATCGAATCTACGATAGCCTTGCCTTTTAACCAAAGGTTGGCAAAACCGATCCTTGTCCGTTTCCCACCAGAGAAGGCGGGCTCAACTCTGGTACGTTGGCTCTTACAGAACCAATTCTTATCCAAATCGTTGTCTATATACTTGACATACTTGTTCATCATCAATTGAGACATCTAGGTATTTCTTCATGCATTTTTTCACCTATTCCTTGTTTTATGCTCTGACTCGCGTTACTTACATTGTAATAGTTATGACTTGCTAAGATTCACGCTTTAATCAATCGATCCAGTTATTCAGAAATATTCTCATCCATCTCATTAGTCACTCTTATTGTAATCATTATTCTCCTCCTCCTCCTCCTCCTCCCCCTCCTCCTCCCCCTCCTCCTCATCATCAGCAGTAGCATTCACCTCGACGTCATTAAAAAAAAAATATACCGATCTATCTGTTCAGTCGTTTTATGTGTTTCCCAATTACTTTAATTTGAATATTTATACATCTCCAAATTCATGATGACGTCGGGGGTCATTATCATAATTGTCATCATTCATCATCGTCATCATGAATTAATAATGAATAAATGATTTTTTTAAAACGATTAACGAAATAAACTTTTACCCAACAGATGCCCCTTCGATCAAATGTGACACCCTCGTGCTTTCTACGTTTCGTACCTTGCTGGGTACCAATTATTGTCTCACTGTCACTTCGCCGCTTAACGCTACGGAAACCGGGATAAGCTCCAGCATCTAATTGCATAAAGCCTGTGTCAAAATTGTTACAATTTTCTAAATAGAAAAATGCTTAGCCGCGTTAGGTAATGATAATGATAACAATAACAATCATAATAATAATGCTAATAATAATAATAATGATAATAATAATAATGATAATAATAATAATAATCATAATAATCATAATAACAATAACAATGATAACAATAATAGTGCTAATAATAATGATAATGATAATAATAATAATAATGCTAATAATAATAATAATGATGATGATGATGATAATAATAATAATAATAATAATTTAGAAATGATTGAATGAGTGAATGTATGGATACATAGACAAACAAACAAGTGAAATAAAGAAATAGATGACTGAAAAGAGAAATTAATCTGTGAATAAACAAATACATATGCCAATAAATAAATCAATCGATTAACAAATTTTACCTGTTAACACAGAAGTAATTAGCCGTTAAAACATCCATTCATATTGACAATACGTCACGAAATAAAAATAATGAATAATACAACGATAGTTTCCAAACACGAAGTCACTTTAAATATTCAAAGTCCAATATCATCGAAGCCACACAAACACGATAAATTATAGAAGGAGAAACTGACCACCAGAAGGGAATAAAAACAGACTAATAAATACAGGTAAACGCTCTCTGGTTTGGCCGTCGCGTGGTCGACTGCTGAGTGTTCATCGGCTTGCGACGGTTTTTTTCACCTGTCATTGACAGGCTGACAGGATACCTACAAGCCCTCGGTCCCGATAATCCGACGACAACAGACGCCGGTTGGGCTAGTCATCGAAGCCAAGCGCCTTAACCCCGTCCGTGCGCCGTGCGGTGCGGTGCGGGGAAATCGTCGGATCTCATTTTGGTCGTATATTATCCGCTGCTTTTATTATTCTCGCCTCGCGACCCTTGTGGCTTGTCGTGTCGTCCCAATTATAATCATTGCGGTTTTTCGACATTTCACAGTGTTTGATGAATTGCATTTTGTTCCTAGTATTCTCTCTCTCTCCCCACTCCCCTCATTACAGTTGTGGTTTGTCAAGAAAAAAAATAAAAAATTACAACGGCAGCAAATAAAAAGACAAAAACGGTGGGAAATTAAAAACGGAAGAAAAAAGTAAAATGATTTGTAAAAATGATCTATGCTGTTTTCTTTTCTTTCAATCTAGTTTCTCCATTTTGTTCTCGGAATATCAGCATTACATATGCATCAACTTTGAAAATATTTTTTTGCAATTCTTTACGTTTTTAATTTTCCTCCTTCCTCTATCCAGCTTTTCCTTTGTTTCCCCATAACGTTTTCAGACTACACTGTAATGGTAAAAGGGAACTGGATAAGAAAGAAAGAAAGAGTTTTCAGACTACTAAGAAAAACTTTCTTTTCAAGTCTCAAATCGGAGTCGATCAAATGGTGTATTTGTTTTTTTCTCATACGAGGAGATCGACATTAAGATCATTTGTAAAGAGCAAGCGATTGGAAGAAGCTTCTGGAGGGTATCGCTTCATTATTCCGTCTGCCAACAAAAACCCGTTGTTTTGATTATTTCACAACACGATACGATGATGATGTGTTGATATAGTTTTAGCAAACAATAACAGTAATTCGACAGGACGGAGCATTCGATTTTCTGCAATTCTCTCCCTCTCCCTCCCTCCCCTCTCTCTCTCTTCCTCTCTCTCTCTCCCCTCCTCTTTCGTTTCTTCTCTCTCTCCTCTGTCTCCCCCTCTCTCTCCTCTGTCTCTCCCTCTCTCTTTCTCTCTCCCCTCCTCTCTCTTCTCTCTCTGTTCCCCTCTGTATCCCCCTCTCTCTCCTCTGTCACTCCCTCTCTCTCTTTTCGCTCCCCTCCCCTCTCTTCTCTCTCTGTTCCCCTCTGTCTCCTCCCTCTCTCTTTCTCTCTCCCCTCCTCTCTCTTCTCTCTCTGTTCCCCTCTGTCTCCCCCCTCTCTCTCCTCTGTCTCTCCCTCTCTCTTTCTCTCTCCCCTCCTCTCCCTTCTCTCTCTGCCCCCCTCTGTCACCCCTCTCTCACTCCTTGCTATGTTCCCACTACGTGGTGCCAGAGGTTTGAATTATTCTTCAAAATTTTCTGTTCAACACTCTTGCCCACTTAACTCTTGTATTTCTATGGGCTAGAGTAAAGTGTGGTACAGCGTACCAGTTTGCGCACATCGCCGTGCGAATACCTATTAATGTTTGCTAATGCCTTTTATAATCTCACACTTTTCAAAAAGAAAAAAATGACGTTGTATTGTTATGAAAGGCTTTCGCCGAATTCCTCTGTAGCGCGCGGTGGGTACTCTGTAGCGCGCGGTGGGTACTCTGTGCGCGCGGTGGGTACTCTGTAGCGCGCGGTAGGTACTCTGTGCGCGCGGTGGATACTCTGTAGCGCGCGGTGGGTACTCGGTGCGCGCGGTGGGTACTCTGTAGCGCGCGGTGGGTACTTTGTAGCGCGCGGTGGGTACTCTGTAGCGCGCGGTGGGTACTCTGTAGCGCGCGGTGGGTGGTGAGAAAGCGGTGGGGATGTTATCAGATACAAAATTATAATTCTGTCAAAAACCGGGAAGAAAATTGCTTTATTTTTGTTTGTCTTTCGTCAATATAACTAAACGACACGATATAGTCATCCAGCCTATTATGTCCGCCCCACCTTCCTTGCCTATGAAAAATAAATGAGATGAACTGACATACGGAGGGGTGGTGTGTATTGTGTGTGTGTGTGTGTGTGTGTGTGTGTGTGCGTGTGTGTGTGGTGAGGGGGGCGGGGGGGGGGGACACAGGCAGAATGCCAATAGATGCAAACCAATACAATTTGTTTTTTTTGTGGTCAATATGGTGTATGTTTGTGTGTGTGAGAGGGGGGGGGGGGGGGATTAGCCCCTCAGGTTTACGCTACGCCGCTGGCATTTCTCCAGTTGTTCTTTTACTTCCTATTGGTTGTATAATATGCGTACTCCGTGGATGAAATCTGATTCAAGGGACTTGGAGGAGGTGACGGGCCGAGGTAAACAGGTTTGATTGATGGCGCAAAGAAAAGAGAACCAATGTCAGCAGTGTTGATTTATCATGGTCAAATGGGTTGGATCAGGTAGGTGGGAAAGGACATCTACTAATGAGATCAGGATGGAGGGTGGGTTACTGTTGTGTTGCGAAAGGTCAGAGGGGGGGGGGGGAGAGTGAGAGAGAGAGAGAGAGAGAGAGAGAGAGAGAGAGAGAGAGAGAGAGAGAGAGAGAGGAGGGATAATGAAAGAACTCAAACGAAAGAATAAAAACCCAAGCCTCACCATTCTTCTCTTCCATTACAATGGTGCCACAATATTGTTTTCATTGTTGTCATTGGTGGTATGCTGCTGCTGCTACTACTACTGCCACCATCATCACAACCACCACCACTATTACTACTACCACTACTGCCACCACCATCACAACCACCACCACTATTACTACTACTACTACTACTGCCACCATCATCACAACCACCACCACTATTACTACTACTACTACTACTACTACTACTACTACTACTACTACTACTACTACTACTACTACTAC
>JARBEQ010262169.1:0-13576 GCA_030265355.1 Tritonia tetraquetra
AAGAGAAACACAGAGAGAGAGAGAGAGAGAGAGAGAGAGAGAGAGAGAGAGAGAGAGAGAGAGAGAGAGAGAGAGAGGTGCCCTTATGACACAAGGAAAATAAATAAATTAGCATATCACAGGGTTAGGACATGAATGGATCAAATGATTTATCAAGCATATTATTTATATTATTAGCATATCACAGGGTTAGGACATGAATGGATCAAATGATTTATCAATGATAAATTACTCTACATAAAAACATCCACAGTGATAATAGTCAAACAGAATTCAAATAATATCAGTTCTGGCAAAATCATTATTCAAGCATATGATCATCCCAGTGTCAAAAAAATCTTCACTTCAAAGACATGTTTGATCTTAAAAAAACACTCAGACCTTTCGTTCTATTAAAAAAGGTATAAAACTAATAGTAGATATAATACTATCAGTCTGTCAAAAAGGTATAAAACTACTTTAAATTTAACTTACACCTTTACTTACAGCTCGCTTGGATGACACAGAGACATAATCGGACCGATCAAACATCTTTAGTACAACTATGAACATTCCTGGAGATAGAATACAGTGAACAATATTCATACACATGTTCAAAATAAAGTCCTATAACTGTGCAGTTACATTCCATAGGTCCAGTATTCATATTGCAAACGTAAGGTGCATGTAATAAAAAATGTTATTTAATATCATATTTGGGTAAAAACAGCGATAAACAATTGATCATTTGAATCAGGAGATCACAAACAACAATGTAGTGCAAAAATCTTTCATATGTTGCAAACAGACTTTCCACCTCACAAATTTGACATACAAATCCCACCCGATTCATACTATGCCATACAGCCTGGTTGATAATATATCGTGCATTTATTGTTTGTCATTATTTTTAATGAAAATGCATGCAATTAATGTTTTTCAAAGCTCATACAAAACCAATCATCAGAAGTATAAAAAATACTGGTCTAGAAGCTCATTTTACACACACATAAAAATAACACTTTATACAATTCTTTTTTCTTTTTAATTTTTTTAACTTTGGTTTTCTCTTTCAGCGATTAACACTTTTCAAATCTTTTCATTTATTGATCCATAATATCATAATTAACTTATGATTAGAACTTTCTCTCATCCATCACTTCACCTTTTCTTCTTCCAAAATTTCTAGCAGTGCAGCAGAATAATGATAGAAAAAATCAAATGCAGGTAAGGTACTCAACAGAAGAAGACAAAAAGAAAGATAAGGATCATGAAAGAAATAGGCAAGGAGTATCATAGGTCTATTATTCCCTTACATGTCAAGTCTTAGTACATTCACATACATTTTTTTCAACGCCTAAAACCTTACCAAGATCTCTATTAACTGGACTGTCAGGAATTTCCAAGTCAATAATGACACTGTAAACTTGACCAGATCCAAGAACCTGTAAAAGATTAATGTTACAATCTAATGACTGGTAGGAGATAAAACCACACCAGCACACACAAACTGAAATGACAAGAAGCGACAAAAGAGGACCCTTCAGACGGCATCCCTCATACACATAGATTATCAAAATGAAAATGCATAATACCTTCTGCCATACTGTGTACCTGCCCATTGATCATGACTTACATTTCTTTTCAAACAACAATAAAATACCCCAAAACACCCTCTTGACCTTTCATTCATTTCTCTAATAGGAAAATTCAATACTGAACATTATCTAATTTGATACAGATATCTCCAAAATTGACAAATCTAATTCGTAAACATTCTATAATTCACATACCTCTTTAATTGGACTGTTTTCAGTTAAGGAAACATTCGCAGATGGGAAAGAACAGATTCCAATCCCATCAGGACAAACGCTGTAGGGAAAGATGATTACAATACAAGATTGAATCAAAAGTGTTATTGGTTGCAATACAGCATAAGTAATCTTCACCTAAGAATATCCTCTGTGGTCTATGCAGAGCTCTTAGTAGGCATAGTGATGAACTGAAAATAATTTCAAATGTTTGCTGGCAATCAAAGTTGTAATGCCGAAGTGTAGGAATGAGAGAAATATCATTATGATAAGCATTCCTTGGATTTTTGACAAACCATTCAGTCAGAAAAAAACATAAGCAAGATAAATTAATTGCCATTATAGCATAATGATATCATTAACACACTAACTTTAACTATTGCATTATAACTGGTCCTTGGTTAGGGCGTGTGTGGATGTAATCCACCAAATTCACAATCCACCTCTGACGGCAAATTTTAAGCTGGATGAATCACACGACTTCTATATTTTTCTTGTGGTGTGGAGGGGATCCCAGTGGCTCAGAGGTATGGCTCTGGTCTTTGAGGTGAAAGGTGCCGGGTTCGAATCCCCAACGGTGACAGCTGCTGTTTTTCTTCATAAAACTCGGTATAAACCTATTTGCCACTTCCTTGATCCTATGAAGGTAGGTGGGATCAAGACTCTAGTCCTAATGGAGACAGACAATAAATTCAGAGGTCCTGTGTGCTAGGTGTGCATGTTAAAGAACCCTTGGCAGTTGAAAATCAAGAAGAGTAGGCCGAAAGTTGAAAGGCTGGCTGTCCAGTCAAAATTAATCCCTACCACAAAAAAGTCAGTGAGCTGATCACCTGCTTGGCCTTATATCTTGATCCCGAGTATATTCGCCTCATATAGCGGGCCGTACACTGTAATGGTAACAGGGAACTGGATAAGAAGAAAGAAAGGTGTGCAGAATGGATATGTAGATGGTTCCGGCACATATTTGGGGGCATCCGCAAGCTTTTGGATTTTAGTGCAACGGCAAAATTCATCCGGCTTGCCCTCAAGACGTTAGTATTGAAGAAGAAAAACAAGTCACATATAAAACCAAAACATTGAAAAACAAATCAAATGAAAACTTTATCATTGAACCAATCATCACATTATCATTTGATTTAGCATTCTCCTTCTGATACTAAAAATAATAATAATAACAACAATAAATAATAATAATAATAATAATAACATTAATAACAATAATAATAATGATAATTATCATAATAATGGTAATGATATTTGTTGTTTGTACATTGTGTATTAGTGTGTATCATACATTCATGTCTCTATCATGACCCAATACTGTCATCATTGTGTTGTGAGTTCCGTCATTCTCATCACCCATGTCCAAGTGCTTCACTCTCATCACTACTCTTTTCTATTCTACACTCGCTGTCTATTCATACTACCATTTCAAAGTCAATCTGTTTTGCCTTTAAACCACCGGATCATTGTTTTCACTACCACTATCATTATTGTATGGTTGATGTGAGAATGAATTTGTCAACGTTTATTATCATTATCTTAGTTATTGTCAATCAAGACATAATCTTTCTTTCTTTATCAATAACATTTTTTAGTACCTTTTGGTGTATCATAGCCCTACACTGTAATGGTAAAAGGGAACTGGATAAGTAAGTAAGTGGTGTATCATCATCATCATCATACAGTATTACTATTTATTACAATTACATATTTTCATAACAAAGGAAGGAGGTAGAGAAGAGAGGGAAGTAATCAGAGGAGAGAGGAAAGAAATGAGAGAAGAGAGAGGGAATCAATGAGAGAGGAAGATAAGAAGAGAGGAGGACAGAAGGAATGTAATGACTTAACGGATGCACTCTACATACCGGACCCTCACGTTAATTTGACATTTGTAAGTTTCGTGAATTTGCCGTTTAAATCAATATCAATTAAATGTGTTTTGAAGACTGAAATTGACAGTGCTACCAATCACTATTCCTATGCACTGGTCCACTATAAAAAGAAGCTTGGCACTTTTGTTTGTTTTAAATGTGTAGGGAGATCATTTTTCACTACATATTTTTTTTAATCGTTGAAACATCCAATATAAACCTGTTATTTCTCTCACTCCAGGGCACAAATACAACAACTACAAAGATTTCCATTACCAATAACTTTGTCAGCAAACATCATTCAATAAGCAGAAACAGGGCAAGGCATGGATCCAATGCACTTATATTCTCAGCTTTTCTACAACCCATTATATCACTCCAGTATTTGAATCATGTGTAAGTTGGGACTGGTAATGTGTGGATAGTTAAAGTTAGTACAAGCCAATTAACAGGGTGAGAATAGAGAGAGAAGATTTGAAAGTATAGAAACAAAAGGGCCAAGATATGACCAGCAGTCTTAGAAGTGGACCTAGTAATAATGTGGTAACGGTAATGGTAGTGTAAGGACACAAATCATATCAAAAGAACACAAAGTACAAACTGCAAGAAAGAGGAAGGAATAGGAGAAAAAACAGAGGTAAGAGAGAGTTATATCAAATTAGATTCAGACCACAGACCAAGACTCTAGTGCCGGAAGAGTTCTTGGACCTTGGCCTTTGCTTGGACTCCAGCCATCTCAGGAACCCTTGATTCATATCATTCAAATATCTTTCTTATCCAGTTCCCTTTTACCATTTCATTACAGTGTAGGGCCAGTCCTTTGAGGCTGGATTTCTCTGAATCAAGATATTAAGCCAAGCAGGTGATCAACCCACTGTGACCTTTATCTTTCTTTATTAATAACCTTTTAGTACCTTTCGGTGTAAGGTTGTGACCATTATGGTAGGAATTGATTTTGCCCGGACAGCGGCCTTGCAGCCTTAGCCTTATCTTATCGATTTACAACTGCCAAGGTTTCTTTAACGTGCGCAATGTGCACACAGGACCTCCGAATCTATCGTCCCTCTTCGATAGGACTAGGTTCTTGATCCAGCCTACTCAAATAGGATCAGAGGAGTGGCATGTAGGTTTTCACCAAGTTTCAAGGAGAAAAATTCTCTTCTTGATTTTCAACTGCCAAGGGTTCTTTAACCTGCGCAACGTGCACACAGGACCTCTGAGTTTATCATCCATCTCCGATAGGACTAGGTTCTTGATCCCACCTACCTGAATAGGATCAGGGGAGTGGCATGTAGGTTTTCACTGAGTTTCACAGAGATAAATAACCGATGCTGCCGGGAATTGAACCATGTACCTTTAGCTTCTGAGGCAAGAACCGTACCTCTGCGCCACTGGGACCCCCTGCCTTTCCCCTAATACCTTTTGATAAGGATATCATGATCAATTGTGTCGAATGCAGCGGATAGGTCCAACTGAGCTAGAGACACAATTTTTTCTTATCAATGTTATCAAGAATGTCAGTGTTGATTTTTAACAAGGCTGTTTCAGTACTATGGTGGATTTTATAGGCCGACTGCAAAGGTTCGTTTAGATTATTGGAATTTACATGTTTTACTAATCTTTTTTATTGGACAAAAAGGAAAGGTTAGAAACAGGCCTATACTTATTTAAAATATTACACATCCTTATTATACGTTACCTGAAGCTCAGATGTACTGGTCTTGAAATTTCTGCAGTTGGAAGGTACAAATTACAGAAAGATGCATAGGAAATAACGGCAATCCACAACAGCGACAGAAACAGAACGATAACCAAGAGAAGCTTTTCACCACTTGTTTTGGCTTTCTGAAATGTTCGCTCCAGAAGTGACATTAATCCAAAAATAACATATTCCCAAGGCCAGATGACTACATTGTAACATATACTCTTCGAATATTGCGATACAGTTTTTGTTAAACCCTGAGCAACACCAACAGCGTTTTCTTTGAGCTTCATCATTTTCCGTGTTGAACGACAAGCACAGGTCAAAAATAGCAGAACAGGCAAGTTGATGCTAAAAATAGATCTAGTATGTTTGTCATATGATTTTTAACAGCTTAAACACTTAAAAATAGATTATAGGTAATCAATTATGTATTCCTTTTCAATAGCATTTGTACTCAAAAATTGCAAATACGTATGATGTATTGTTAACTATTGGTTAGGATGACTTAGATAAATTACAAAGAAATAATTATGTTTTGTTTAAGTGTGTATGAGATTTTGTGAAGCGGACATAGGTTAAAAGCATCATGGGATACAGTAACCCGCCATAGTGTTGACAGAAGATAGCACAGTTACACAGTAAGATCAATCTATGCTGCCACAACTTGCCCTATTTGATCGGTACATCTACTGAATGGGAATTGAATAAACTCTGAAAAATTACGTGGTTCAAGGTGATTGTTGTTAATGAAGTTTAACGTTCTTTGAACTTAAGCTTTTGATATATTTGCCATCGCCAACAATTACAATTCCAAATCAGGATCACTTCACAACTGACCCCTTTCCTTCTTGCCTTCTTTTCTAGTTCTCTATTGTAAGTGAAGTGTAGGGTATAGGACAAGCACAGTTGATATCAATATTTGAAGTCGTATTTAAAACTCCACAACGACTTATTTATCACATTACAAATGTCTTCCGTGAGGTTGACAGCAGATGATGTCTAAATTAATATTTACAAAGTGAACTGAAAGGATGTTTCAGTCAGTGCAGGCCCCAATTTTGTTGTCTGCTACTGATGGGTGGTCCATATCTAGACTTGCCAACTCTTGTTTGTTAATTTTTTTAAAATGTTTAAAAACTCGTCGAATTACCTGTTTTCACTGTTATAAGAAATAATCTTTGTTTTGCTCACAATATTTTTTCTGTATAGACCTTGTCTTGTTACTTTCTTTGGTTGGGGTTGGTAGATAGGCATGATGAAGTGGTCCATTGAGCCACATGTTTTAACTTTCATACACTCATAAGCTCTATTAATTGTCAAGTCGTTGATATCTTGGACTGATTTCCACTCCTCTGCACCCGAGTGCAGGTTAACCCTACAACAGGGTTTGGGGTTTATTTACCATGCAATGTCGCTAGCCCTCTCCTCAGTGTCAGGGTGGTAAATACACGCTTTGGGTGTGAGCTATAAAATGGAAACATTCTAAAACATTTTTATAGTACGTTCTTCTAAAGATAAACCTTACACCAAAAGGTACTAAAAAGGTTATTGTTAAAGAAAGAAAGATAACAGCCAATCAAATAACGGTTTAAAGTTAATAATAATATAACGTGAATTTCCGGGTTCAACTTTTTCGTGGATTAAAAATAGCATTTCTCATTGTTTGTTGACACACTTTCTCCCAGCCATCCGCCTGTGCGCATGCATTATGCCCATGATTTCCTGTTGTGCAACATATGCTTTATGGGGGTTAACATATAATTTCTGTGATTATTTTTTAATTTAATTATTTTTCGTCGAAATTCTGAAGATATGGACCTATTTTATTATAAAGTTACAAATTTCAAGCTCTCTATCTAGATATTTTTGTATACACAGTTGATTTATTACTATATATGTGTGTACTGTGGTAAGAGACCCAATTGTCCAGTGTTCTCTTTCAAGAACACACGGGCAGATTTTATTATTTGAATGGGGGTGCTATTTGGGTACTGTGTGGGGTAACAGGGAAGTGATGCTTTTAAAGAAAGCATGAGAATCGCTGTTCTGTGTTATGTGTCAAGTTAAAAATGATTGTTTATCTATTTTTTATTCCTTTCTATTCCAGAATGGCCCTGGATTGTGGCGGATCCAAGTCTTCATACCCCGGTATTACTGGACCACTCAGCCTTCAGGAGCCAAAAGAGCATGATATTCATTTATCTGAAAAGCTGATTGAAGCACTTCATCCTCATGCTGTGTTTGAAAGTGAAGCTGAGCTTAACCACAGGTAATGATCCATGATTTTCATTCTGTTATTTTTTATCCTTGCTCATTCAGGAATTTTCACTCCTGAATTCCCATGGAAATAGGTGTATATATCTCCACTTTTTTTTAAAGAAGTGGCTTTCAGAAAATTAATCATCAAAAATACAATTTCTATAACAAATGTTATGGTTTAAAGAATGTTTTAATTTTTGTAATGAATGCACGATCGGCTTCATGTCGGCATAATACTCACTGCCCCTATTATCAATAACTTCTTAGAGGACTTCTGCGTGAATTGAAAGAACCCAAGTTTTTTAAACTGAATTTCTAATTGAAGGATAATTTTGGCGTGGGATTCTCAAACCCTAGACTGCTAAATCTGAGTCATGAGCTGCCGTGCTTGAATGTTTGTTTTTTCTTGCTTTACCTTTCCATGTTTTACTTTTTAGTGTCAGGAACTAACTCTTGAATTTTCTATATTTCCAGGCTGGAAGTGTTGGCTAAAGTCAATGACATTGTTCGGTCTTGGGTTAAAGATGTGAGCCGACAAAAGGTAATTGTAATTTATGATTTTCATGTCTCTTCTGTTAAACATCTATGAGAGGTTTAACCCTTTGAACCCTCACCCCCTGAGGCTTATTTTCCACTGTACCGGAGATCCTGGGCAAATAATGGAGCAAGCCTACCCTCTTGTAACCACTATTTATTGGTAAACCTAGTTATCAAAGACAGAGAAAGAAAAACGATATAACAATTAAATCGCTTTGAAATTACCAACCTTAGTCATAGCACCAATATTCTGTTGTGAGTAAAGTTCATCAACTATCTTGCTCTTAAAAGATTGTTTACAACTTGCTATATCATGAAAATCATCTCTTAAAATCGCTATGGAGGCTACCATCTTCGACAGTGATGTTTACACAGGGTTCCCACCCAGTCGGGAAAACAGGAAAAAAGTCTTGATTTTTGCTTTTTTCTCAAGATCGGGAAAAATCGGTCTTGAAAAAGATAAAGGTCTTAAAATTTAGAATAAAACTGGGAAAAATAGATTTTTGAAGCAAAGTACCTGGATTTTGACTTATTTTCTCGCTGTCAAGACAGTCAGCAGAGACGTTTCAAGCAATTCATTTTCTTCTAAATCCCAAATTTTCGTATGTGTTGGAACTCTTTTATCAGTAGTGAAAAGAAACGCCTGTGTGCACGCTGCGCACGTTAAAGAACCCTATGCAGTTAAAAATCGATAAGAGTAGACCGCAAGGCTGCTGTCCGGGCAAAATTAATCCCTACCACAAAGGTCACTGTGGGTTGATCACCTGCCTGGCTTAATATCTTGATCCAGAGAATTCCAGCCTCATAGTGCTGGCCCTACACTGTAATGATAAAAGGGAATTGGATAAGAAAGAAAAAAAGAACAGAAACGCTAAATCATTATTTATTGACAATTAATGCGCACTGTAGTATTGATGCTCAGAGATTTACAATACCATTTTTTGTTTAACAACAGCTACTATCTATATTATCTATTTACTTTGTATTCTGTGAGTTCAATACAAGAGTAATTCCGTCATGCGATCTTCGCCGCTGCTTCAGCTTCCCTGTTTGTTTTTTGTCTAGCTAGAGAAGTCTAGATCGTGTTTGATTTTTTGAATTCTAAATCTAGTGTATTTTAAAATGCGTCTTAACTTTCATAATTTTTATCCATTTTGTCTTTAGAAGCCCTTATCTCCGTTACACTTCATGCAACTTTGAGTCTATTTTCCCAGAGTACCACACACATTATACTGACTAATAATAGCTATTTGAGAATAGTATTGCCTTGTTGTTTATGTGCTATTCCCAATGTTTGTTTTTTATCTCCAGAATAACATTCCTGAGACCATGATCGACACGTTTGGTGGAAAGGTTTTTACCTTTGGTTCTTACAGAATGGGAGTTCACACAAGAGGTATCAAACTGATTTTTATATAAATGTGTAATTGCATGTAAACAAAGATGTTTATACAAGATTTCCACTGTTTTTTTAATAGGTGGCGTCGTTGGAGGGAATTGACATTTATTGTAATTTAATTCATCTTATTTTGATATTTAAGCTCGGCACCTTCAAGTAAACCCAGGTCTAAAATTGTGTACCTTTCAGGATTGACTGGCCCCGATTCTATTTTTGCATTATTATTTAGATGTTATATTTTTTTGGATGGATTATAATGGTTAATATTCACATTTTAATATTTATTTTCTTTTAACTTTAGGTGCTGATATTGATACACTATGTGTTGCACCTAGGCACGTTGAGCGAACTGATTTCTTCAAGTCTTTTTTCGAACTTCTAAAACAACAGCCAGAAGTCAAGGATTTAAGGGTGAGTGGATGTTTTACCCATTTTGTAAACATGAAAACATGCCTCTAACATGATATTGATTACAGTTCAGTGTTATGTCAGATGGTTCATAAACTATTTTGTTTTATGTTTAGAATTGCAGTCCATTTATTTACTTTCTTTTTAGGCTGTCGAGGAGGCATTTGTACCAGTCATAAAAGTTATATTTGATGGGATTGAGGTAAGATTTAGGTGTTTAACTATGCATACATGTTGGTTTATAATCCTTTGGTTGCTAAGCCTATTTGGACTAAAATGCATTTCAATTGCTAAGGCTTTTTTTAGTATGTTCAAGAAAGAGAGTACTTTGGGGAAAGAATTAATATCACTATAATTACAAGTCACATATGGAAATGAAACTCCAGGGTAGTTAGTTGTATCCATGGACTAAAATTTTCATGTCAAATATGCAAATTAGGTCATGTGGCTTTGAAAGCCATCTTGAGTAGCTAATTAGTATGCATAATTTGCATATACCAGGAGAAAAAGCTGTGTGAAATATTTTGTGATTGAAATTATTAAATGGATGAAGGAATATTGAAATCAAGTGTAAAAAACCCCATCATTATCACACTCAGGGTCAGACTATTTTTGTCGATGTCTTCAGTAGAGAATCACCGGACACCGAATCCACACTGAAATCATCAGTATTCTTCGGCAGAGTCTATTAATGGCTGGCAACTGGATTCTCATCATCGGAATCCGTAGTCATTGTAAACAAATACAAAAACGGATGAATTTGGAGGTCTAGAGGAGACAAAACACACAAAGCCATTGATCAGAGTGTAATGTACGCAGGGAAATAACTCATGAATTACTGAAACGCTGTGAAAATTTGTAGATCGTCTGATGGCGAGTGTAGCACACCGGAAGCCTTATAATGAATGTAACAACCAAAGTGTTATGTATCGCAACCTGTTTTGGGCCTGGGATCAAACTGATTACATAGACTAAAAAATTTGTTAATATTTCATTTCTTCACAAATGGTGATCAAACTTTCACAAAACACTCTAATACGAGAGATTGTAAATTTTATGCATTAAATTAGTTTTGCAAAAGATTTGCAGAAAAATAGTAATTTTAAAGAATATCGCTTGACAAGCTCAGATCAATAGGCCCAGCAAAATCAATAGTTTTGACCTTATCGAATGAAGGCTAGTTGTCAATAATAAATCCATAATAACCAATGTAAAATCCATGAAAGAACACAAAAAAAAACAATTGAATTGTTACATTTTTGTCAAATAAGATCAATCATCCATAGAACCCGAAAATGTTGTAAAAATTGGTTTAAAAACGTCCGGAATCGCACAGCGAGTGACTATACGGAAAGAAAATGAATAACTTCATGTAGACTGGCCTCTGGTCGTTATTTAGAGTTTGCTATTGCTCCCGGCACCACTGGTGCTTTAACTATAAAAGGCACTGTATGTAGGAAAACAGAAATTGTTTAGATTACTCTTTATGACACTCTTGAATTCAATATGTGTATGTGTATTTATCATGAATTTGCTTTGAGCTTCAAATGCTACAGATGTTTTTTTTTGTGAGGGAGGGTCCAAATATGTCATTAATTTACATTTATTGGAATTGTAAAGGTTGAGGAAACATTACACATTATATTCTATTAAAATTGTGTAACTTGTGTATGACTTCCTTTTGTATTGATAAATTTTCAGCTTGACATGCTCTTTGCCCGATTGGCATTACCCACAATCCCTGAAGACATCAATCTAAGAGATGAATCATTGTTAAAAAATTTGGATGAAAAAAGTGTTAGAAGTCTGAATGGTGAGACAATATAATATATAATACATTTTTTGTTATTTAACCTCCTCTAGTTTTTGTTTTTGTGTTTAGAAAATGAAGGCAATCATATTCGGAATTTTTCTTTATGGCATGGATCTGTTTGCCTTTATGGATTTAATATATTAAAAAACAAATTGTTCTTTTATGAATCTTTTCACTAGCTGGATAATCTTACGGTGCTTATTATTTCTAAGGTCACAGTGCATTTGATGGTGAGTTTTCACAAAAAAAATTGATTTGTTCTTTTTTATTATCTTCTAGGTATACGAGTCACTGATGAAATTCTACATTTGGTCCCAGATCAAGAAAATTTTAGAATGACTCTACGTGCCATAAAGCTATGGGCCAAAAGTATGTCTGAAATGTATAATGTTACTGTTTCACATTTGGTCTGTTTTGTTGTTTTATCTGTGTGGTTGGGGAGTTGGGTTCTATAGAGTTGCCCTTGTAGAAAGGGTATGACACAGCGTTGGAGGGTGCTTTTTTAAGTCTCCTGTTTATTCTTTAAATTGAATCTGTTGTATAGAAAATTTCCCACCACAGCATGACTATAAATGTGTCGATAAAGAATATAAGATGTGGTTTAGAGCTAAGCAGTGAATAATTAAATGTCTCTGAGCAATTCCTCATATTATGTTTATATTTTTCATCCACAGAAAAAGGAATTTATTCTAACGCTCTAGGTTACCTTGGTGGTGTTTCGTGGGCTATGTTAGTGGCAAGAGTATGCCAGCTCTACCCAAAAGCAGCCCCAGCCACAATTGTTCATCGTTTTTTTCTAGTATTTTCAAAATGGTTAGTATAATTGTTCAAACTCAATTTATTGGTCTTGAGAATTTACATTACCATACGACATGCCTTTCTAGTCAGTAAACTTGACTTGTATCAGTTTTGATTAAGTCTGGATTCATTTTGTATGATAATTGCTGGTCTTTGAAAGCTTCGTTTTGAGGGGGTTGTAAACCACATGTAGAAATTTGGTAGCGATCGGTTTGGTGGAAAAAAAGCCTTTTGAGTTCCATGTTTGACCAACTCGCATAGATATAAGGCAGTGAAAGTGTTTTAAGGGTTTATTTTTCTTCGATGATAGATGGGAAAATGAATTTCAGCCTGAATACCTTGCCTTTTGATTATCAGCTGTAAGAATCCTTGCACAATCTCTAACAGAAAAAACCCTATTAACAATGACCAGCAGAAGTTTGTATTTGATTTAAAGATGTTAAAAGCTTCTGGCTATGAGGTTTTGTTTTCGGGGTATTTGTTTGGGGTTTTTCAACAAATTTTAAAATGTAAATTCCTTTCATCCTAGGGACTGGCCATCTCCAGTGATGTTGAAGCCCTTAGATACTGATAACAAGCTGGGATTTCCTGTATGGGATTCTCGGGTAAGATTTTCTCCTGCATTCTACTTTTATCAGGACCGTTTTTTAAAACTATGATTTGGAAGCATTTTGTTTTATACAACATAAATAAAAGCTAAAAGTAAGTATTTTTATTTTTTTTTAATGGTTCCAAGTTTTCATCCAATGTCTGAGAATCGGGTGAAAAGTTGTTAGTTTTACGTCCTCGCTTGGCAACACATTATGGTCCTAACAAAGACAGGACCTCTGATGTATAGTCCCATCTTGGAAAGGACTTGATTCCATGGGAATCCCCAGGGTCAGAGCCATAAAACTCTAGAAAGATCAAAGGAAAAAATCCCAATGTCAACCACCAGGATTTGAACCCAGTACCTTCTGCTCACAAAGCGAAAGCGTTGCCACACAGCGGGGG
>JARBEQ010262170.1:0-10406 GCA_030265355.1 Tritonia tetraquetra
GACCTCCGAGTTTATCGTCTGTCTCCGATAGGACTAGGTTCTTGATCCCACCTACCTGAATAGGATCAGGGGAGTGGTATAGAGGTTTTCACCGAGTTTCACTGAGAAAAATAACCGACGCTGCTGGAATCGAACCATGTACCTTTTGCTTCTGAGGCAAGAACCGTACCTCTGCCTTTTAGGGCAAGGAAGGGGGTGGAGGAAGGTTGTGTAGAATTTGAAAACAATGTTTGATTTGTCGGCAACATCATTTTTAGATGGCCATTCCTGTTGTTTGTTTCAATTGACTGGCTTGGAATTGAAATATTTAGTCGTGATTAGTATGGATCTTCCTTGTATGTGAATTCGAATCGGTACAAAAACTTTGTTAATTACTCTAAAAAGGGTAAATTGTGATAATGATTGGGAACAGTGGCCGTGCATGTAAAAGAATTCTTCTGTGCTGAAACTAATTACTGATGATTAATGAGCGTAAGTAATGCTGGTAAACCTTTGAGTCATTGATGTGTGTGTGGGCGTGTTGTTGATTAAAAGTAAATGGCTATGGGGATGAAGTTACCATGCTGTGCTTCAAATTAAGAATCAATGTAATGAATCGTTCGAAGAGTTCTATCTAATCAAAGCTATTGTTTTTCAGTGTTGTTTTTAAAACATATTTATTTCTTTAAAAATTTCCTTGTTCCTATCAGTGTCAGATTTTTCTATTAATAAACTTCCTCTACTCTTCTCTATTTCGACTTCTTCCCTTAGCATCATCGAAAGTAATTTCTCTCGTTTTTCAGAAATAATGACAGAGTACTTCAATTTTGTTTTTGTAAGTGACAGGTTGTTTTGTTTTTTTAATCTGTAGGTCTATATTAATATTTTTTCAGAAGTGCCAATATAATTTTTTTAGAATTCAGTTTTTCTTTCAAGGTATACTGTTAGTTTTTTGTTTTTTTTTTTAACAAACACACATTCTATCTATCATCATTTCTTGTTTTATACCTCTGTCTCAGGTTACAAACACCCCCACACACACACAATTAAATTTGTGGAAAAATCAATAAAAGTTTGTGTCTTTGTTTGAAAAGAGATATTCGTTGGCAACACATACGTCATCAGTCATCACCTAGATCTGATGTAGAATCTTTGTCTATAGGTCCCTGTGTATGTGTGTGTGTGGTTTTTTTTGTACGTAGTCGTTGGGAAAGCACCAGCTGTGTGTTGCTATTATCGGAAATCGTGACGTGAGACTGGCACACACACAGACACACACACACACACACACACTGAATGAGAAGTCGGGAACTAATTACTATTATTCTGATGACATCTTTATGGCCGACATCCGTGTAACGTTTGAAACCAGGGGTCTGCTGGCACTTGGACTGAACCAGGGGACTTAAAGTCTTAAGTTAATATGTGGGCGCATTATAAATAATCTTCATTATTATTATTATTATAAGTTGTTAGTTTTACACCATTGGCAAGCCATTTTAAAGGTCGTATTGTTATATATAAAAAAAAACCCAAAAACGGGACCTCCTATTAAATAGTCCATGATCTCCGATGGTCAGAGCCATAACAACTGGAGGGGGTGCTGAATCCCTAAAATATTATTATTGAATATGTAAACCAATAGGACTAATATGGTTTGGCCATGCAGATGATGGGTTTGGCCATGCTGAGAGAAGAGCAGATGATGGGTTTGGCCATGCTGAGAGAAGAGCAGATGGTGGGTTTGGCCATGCTAAGAGAGCAGATGATGGGTTTGGCCATGCTAAGAGAAGAGCAGATGATGATGATGGGTTTGGCCATGCTAAGAGTGTAAGAGAAGAGCAGATGATGGGTTTAGCCATGCTGAGAGAAGAGCAGATGATGGGTTTGGCCATGCTGAGAGAAGAGCAGATGACGACTAATCATGTAGATAAAATGCTACTTCTTGTGAGATGGGAAAAGAAAGGGGGGAATTATTTTTAATGGAGATGGGTAGGTAGGTTAAAATGGATATGAGAGAAGTTGAGAGTCGAAGAACGAGCGGGCAATGGATCGTGATTTGTGGAGAAAGTTTTGCGTCCATTATGACAACACTGCAGAATGCGCGACAGCGCTGAAAGTAGGAGAAGAAGAACATTAAACCACGAGGTAGACTTGAGAAAGTGTGGAAAGTTAAGAATGGACAGTGGATAAGAGAGAAGTTTGACTTGAAGTTGAAGAACGAATGCAATGGATCGTGGTTTGAAAGGAGAAGAACCTTAAAAACCACGAGGTAGACCTAAGGAAATATAGACAGAGGTAATTTCTGATGTTGTAAAGAAAGGAAATATAGACAGGTAAAGTCGAAATAGATAGGAGTGGTGGAAGTTTTTATTCATTATAGATATAGATAAACCCGACACCGAAATGTAAATCGGGCAATATTAAAGAAAGAAAACATTTTAGTTAATAATAGCTCTATGTTTGACCACTCGATAGTATGAATGCCGTTTCTTGTGCTCCTTTGGGCTGAAACATAATCTGGCCCCAACACTGCATGTCGATATACACCTGGACTTGATCAAATTGGTGTGTGTTCGGGTGATTTATGTGAAATTGGCGAATGGAGAAAAAGGGGGTGGGAGGGGGAATTACTATGTCATTATATTTTATTTCCTGCGTTAATCTTCGATGACGGAGGTGGAACATAGGCTTGGCCTCAACACTGCATTTCAATATTGCCTGGAATTGATCACATGACCAAACGTGTGTGTATGTGTCGAGTGATTGATGTGAGCGGGGGGAAAGTGGTTGGGTATTCTTGTGTCATTCATTTCCTGGGCTAACCTTTGACCCCTTTGAAGATACTGATATGACGTGTCAGGTGACACTCCCCGCCTTCCTGGTTGTCAGAGATTCTATCCATCATGCCTTAGGTAACCCACTAGGGACTTCAACCCTTCAACGCCCACGTTGGGAGAAGGCACGTTGTCTTGGTATTGTTTATTTATATCTTTAACTGGTAGTTTTTTTGAAAAGAGAAATGAATTGTAATTGCAATTTCCTGTCACCGATAATTACATCATACAGTTCAAAGGTCAATATGTATTGGTATGATCTAAACGAAAATATGAATATAATGGAAATGGAGCCGGCGCTGGTGATAGTATGAATGAACAAGGAAAGAATAATGTAACAGTACCAGAAAAATAAGCCCGAGAGAAAGAAGAAAATTGACGTGTCGAAGGGGTGGAATCGAACCCCGGCCTGCCGGTCTGGCCAAACGTTTGGAGCGATATGAGTAAACCAACTTAGACCATTGAGCTACCACCACTCCTACGTCTAAACGAAAATATAGAGATACACTTATGGCCAATCCATAGTAATTTAACTTATAATAAATAATAGAAAATAATAATCAATTTTATACTGCGCCTTCCCTAGTGATAGCTCAAGGCGCATTGCAAGCCATGGCGATAACACATTTAAATAAAGTACATGAACATAAAACGATATATATTTGTGTGTTTCAATGTAAACTGTCTGGGGCATTCAATGCTTTCAATGCTGTCTTCTTTATGACGAATGACAGAGATACAAATGTAAAAACCTTCCAATAAAGACAATAACAGAGATACAGAACGTTTCGGGTAAAACCCTTCCTCCGCTTTTAGGTTTTACATTTCTCTCTTTGTTGTTTGAACTTCCGGCAGCCATCATTAGCTTCTTCATGACGGCGTATTGATTTTGTCATGTGGTGATTAGTGTCTTTGTTTTCTTTCTTTATTTATTTATAGTGGCATTAACCTCGTTAATGCCGTTTCCGTCTTAATATTGTCAGGTATTGAAATGTATTGACATTAGCCTCGTTTTAAACTCTGTCAACGCCTTGATTTGATGACGTCAGATGTCTGACATAAATTGGCTACTGTATCATGGCATGCTGCTGCTACTACTACTGCTACTGCTGCTGCTGCTGCTACTACTACTGCTGCCGCTACTACTGACTACTCCTACCACTACTACTACTAATACTAATACTACAACTACTACTACTACTACTACTACTACAACTACTACTACTGCTGCTGTAGTAGTAGTACTGCTGCTGCTGCCACTACTACTACTACTACTACTACTACTACTACTATTACTACTACTACTACTACTACTACTGAGACCGCGTTTATTGAATAGTTGATCTATTTTTATCCGATGACATCATCCCATAGGCAGACAGTCATTGCCATTTTAATTACCCAATACAATTAACAATCTCGCCCATCTGTTTGCTGTGTGTCGATGTCAACCATATCACACTCACTACCCGTATCATGGCGCTCGCTGATGATCTGTTTTTGCGCAACCTGGCTCGTCACCAACCTTTTTAAAAATATTATTTTAATTGTTATCCTTTTTTCCCTTACTTTATTAACCTACCATTTCCCTCTCTATAATAATTCGTACTGGGGGCGTCGTTGCGTAGCGATAACGGATTTCGTTTCCTGGGTTCGAACCCGGTGAGGATTTTTTTTTCGAAGTGACTATTTCCCCCGAACACTTAGTTAGCGTACGCATGCGCAGTCATACCAAAACAGGTCTTATTTCCTTTTTTTTTTCACTCAGAGTATGTTCCATTTTTAGGGTTCAGGGACACGAAACAAGTGACTCTGCATGCGAAATTTTAGTGCCACCATAAAAAATAGCCGGGGTGTACGCTACACTTCTTGGAATAGGGGCACAGGTGGAGTAGACGAGTGTTCTGGAAAATAAGGTCTGCATTATTTTTTTTTACTTTTGAACTTGTCGGGCTTTTTATTACCCCGATCCTGTCGATTCCTCATGAAATCAAGTATCGGAGAAGGATTATTATCCCCCCTTTTATAACATAATATATAAAGCTTGTTGCCAAGGGCGTAAAACAAACAACTTTTTATCCTTCAGACTCCTCTCCTATCTGCCAAGTACTGCTTGTGATATATGGACTGTGTTTCTTTTTTTTTTCTTAAAAAAAATAAAATGTTTTCACTGTTTTGCTTACAATTCTTGTTTCTAAACAATTGTTTTTGCTCATGCTCTCTTGTACTATTTTGGTATGGTTGTATCTGTTTTTTAAACAATGTTTCCAAGTCCTATCGGGGTCACATCTTATCGGTGATGGACTTTAAACAGCAGGTCGTGCCTGTGAAATTATGATATATCCTTGTTAGTTTGTTTGTTTCATCGAACCCCATTAATACCGCAGAGCAGTGTTGGGGCCAGCCCTATGTTCAATCATGAAAGGCACACAAATTACCTGTCTTAAATGCAGGCACCCTGACCACCAAACATGACTGAACACAGAGCCGGAACTGCTTTTGATCGGAGAGTTTCAGACAAGCAGGTGATCAGCCCACTGTGTAATTATGATATCGAAGTGGCGCGAAACTGATGACTCTTTTGTGTGTCGACCTCTGTTGTCTGCCGTTTCCCATTTGATAATCAATTTCACTCCCTCCTCGTTCATCTTTTCGCCCACACCCTATATTAACCTACAATGTCCCCCCGCTCACCTACATCCAAACACCCCCGTGCTCACCCCCCCCCCCACACCCACGCATAAGTCCTTTCCCCTGTCATTGTCTGTCGCCCACACACACATATCCTTTACATATTTTTGTGAAGAGAGAAACAATCCGTATGCTGGGAAAAAGCTATTTAATAACAACCTGACATTTCAATAATATGTTTTCCTCTCGCCCTGACACTGACAGCCTCGATTCGAATTGCCCTTTGACCTTTACATGAATTTAACTCGGGGCAAGTCGTGGCTTTGAAATAAAGACTGCTGATGAAAAACGGAAATATCATATTATTGTGAAGACGACAACGAGTTAAAAAAAACCACAACTAATTTGAAAGTAGAGTTTGTGTAGAGACATTTAAAATGGGAGGATAAGGAAAATTACGGAAAAAAGTGGAAGTTTTTTTAAAATGTTACAAATCAGCAAGGCGTTCGTAAACATCCGTTTACCTAAGGTGTCCCTTTCATGGCTATGTTTGAGTGCCTAAGTGTCTGTTCATTTCGAGAACAAGGTCTATCCACCTCCATCTGCCACGTGACCGTACCGAAAGGCAAAGGAAACTTCCTTCGTCTCTAGGTCCGTCAAGCGGTATCCTAGCGTCGATATCTGCTATCCTTAAAACTGCGTCCTCCTGGTCGTCGAGAGAGTTAGCGTCGTTGCTCGACTGCCAAGGCTATGATTTCATTGCAAAGGCCCCCCGTGGGGACCCGGAGCGGTAAAATAAATAGATCCTCTTTTCACCACCACCAATGATGGTTGCCGCCCCAGTGGTGGTGCCACCCATGGACTGTTCGTCTTTCCTAGTGGTCTATGGGTGGCATCTTGGTTGAAATAAACTATACATTTATTAAAGTGCTATCTCATTGCCGCTTCTGTAAACTTTTAGCAAAGATAATCAACAATAACGTAGTCAACTCAATTAATGTTACCGAGGCCGCATGAGAGTGATGTCCCCTTATTAGCTATTGTTCCCAGACTTCTCTTTTTGTTTTTTGTTTGTTCAATATTCGATACAAAATGGCATTCTTTTATTAAAAAAACTATGTGAACTAAAAAAATTATCGCACCCAAATCATAAAATGCGTTCTATCCGCTGCTCGCTGTGGCACAACGATCATCTTAGGTACAAAGGAAAGAACTCTTAACATTTCTCACTCACTGTATAGTGAAATACGCCCAGTTGTCTATCTGATTGTTGATTATCTTTGCTTTCAATGTTCTGTGAGTCCATGCCTGCTGTCGCCAATTAAAGTGATAAAAGCGATATGACTACGCACAATCCGATGAAGTCATTCGTATTTTTTTTTACCTCTATCTTTTAAGATCTCTTTATTTATTACTCATAACGCTTTATTTAAATCGACAACTCGTGTCGATCATGCACCTTTATATTATGTTACTAAGGGACCTGAGTATAATATCGTAAAGACGCACTTGCGCGCGCATAATCAAAAGTTAATCATACAATGAATGTATTACACTTTGGTATTCAGATAGAAAATACGACAGCAGGTGTGAATGACGTTTGAGTTTTTATGTATCAATTTCAAATTGTAACAGAGTGGGAATCCGGTTCAAAATGGACACGCGATGCGACGAGACTTAGCAACGGGCGGGTAACTCTGATATATTGAGACAGAGCTTTACCGTATTATTATTATATTTATTATTTATTATAATTTTATTGTTGTTATTATTTATTAACTCTTTTCCCGCGGGACTTTTTTTTCACCAAACCAAAGAATCCACCCGTTAGAGAAATGAGAAACATTCTAACATTATCATCCACATAATATGTAAATGGTCATGATTGTGGTTCTATTTACCGTATACATGGTGAAAGTTGAATATGGAAGAATGTTTGATATTAGAATATTATTCTATTCAAATAGTCACAGCTCTAACCAAAATGATGTGTTTCTAAACCCACAAGGCGTGTCTGCACGCGATGTACTGGTTACCTCGATTGGATTGTGGACAACAGTCAGTCCATCTTCTGTTTTGTTGTTTTAATTGTTTTGTTTTGCACAGCACATATTACGACCAAGTAGTGTTTGCGCCCATCTTTTATCATGACCAGTATCGCATAGAATATCCGTCTCTTTGTTCAGTCGTGTCTGGTGGTCGGGGTTCCTGCATTTATGGCGGGTATATTGTTTGTGCCTTTCATGGCTGAACACAGGGCTGTCCCCAAACACTGCTCTGCGGTATTAATGGGGTTCGATCGAACAAAACGAAGTATTGCTGAACACAGTGCTAGAAAAAAAAAATCCTCTGGATCAGGCAGATACGACAAGCAGGTGATTAATCCCACTCTCACTGTGCTTTTGTTAGATTGATAATAAAAATTATTATTAATAATCTAACAATGATAATAGATCGTTGGCAGTGTGAAATGTGGCAATACTCAATGTGTGGCAATTCACGTCCATTGTATCTTTGATCTCAATCAGTTATGGGAGGGAAGAAGGGGTGGGTGGGGGTAGCGATTTTCGACCCATATGAATAATGTAATGTAAGCTTCAAGGACAACGATCACGAATGATCAGCTGGCTATTTGCTGCACACGTCACACACACACACACACACACACACACACACACACACACACACACACACATACATAGGGACCATAAATTTAACTGTCCACCAACGGTGTCCTTTGACACGCTCCATTTAACACCCACACATGCATAGTGGCCAACAGCCCGATAAATTGGACTTTAAATAGTACACATACCTATGTATACAGCGGCCATCACAGCCCGATGGACACATAGCTATACATACACACACCAATACGGTCGAGGACCTGCCTAGTTCGATACAGTTCTAATTTTAACGGGTAAGATAGTACAAGAAGTTAAAATAAATGAATAGCAGGGGTAAGGAAATGTATAGATTTCCAAAAGGGACAAGGCACAGGGACGTAGAGCGTTTCGTCCCACAAAATAGTAATAGTGGGTAAAATAGTGATATTTGTAGCCCTGGAATAATATTTGGAAATGGGTGCAGGGACCTGGTCTAAATCGTGGTTTGAGGTTGACCAGAGTGAAATATCTTCTCAAGAGAAGTGATTTTCTAAGACCGAGATACATTTTGGATGTCGACACTGTGACACCGTTTTCAGGGATGTAAATCTTTCAGATTTTGTCTGATTTCAGACTTTTTTCTTTTTCCTTAAAAAAATAGATTTGCAGCACCATTCCTACTACTACTACTACTACTACTACTACTACTACTACTACTACTACTACTACTACTACTACTACTACTACTACTACTTATATACTACTGATGTTTTCAGATTGTTTTTTCGTTTGCCATTTACACCTCTGACTATTGGACGTATCACACATATAGATAGTAGTTTGGGTAGGATGAGTCTATCTAGTAGTTGGCAGACGGCGTAGTGTGTTGGTTTGCGTGTGGCCTCCGGGGGGAGGGAATCCATTAGTTGGTTTGGTGTTAACTGTTGCGTGCAAAGTTTGTCCTGTGATGACTGACGTCACGCGCTCTACTGGTCTAAGTCTAGTCGATAAATTTCTTCCATGGGAATAAATGACATACTACCATCATAGTACGTCGTGGTGTAGCTAGTATCGTTTGACCAACGGGGACTGTTTTAATTTTGTAGAATATTGGCCTTGTTATTGATACTGTTTCAGTGTATTGCTATTGGTGCCGGTAAAGGATAATGAGCACAGTGGGCTGATCACCTGCTTGTCTGAAATCCATGGAACTTTTCAAGCTCTATGTTTTGCCACATGTGGCGGGCATACACGTACTTGTTTCGTTAGCTATACAGTCTGGTATGACGTGTATGGGGTTTCACATATATTATGATGCCTACTAAAAACAAGGTTATAAAGTTTGAAGTTTAACGCCCTTTCTACCGCAAATATCAAAGGCGGTTCAACAAGAACACTTTAATCTCCCTGGAAGAGCCATGAAAACTCTGAAAGGTCTAGATAGGGAAAAAATCCTCACCAGGCGGGACTTGAACCCGGTCCTCCGCGCTCCGAAGTCGAGTGACATGACCACTGGAGCCTACTATAGGACTTTACAAAATCTTTATCTTATTTACGAGAACGCCCGAATTTTGTCACGCATTTTCTCAATTCCCACGTCACCGATTGCTACCAAATTTTGCATGTGGTTTACAATTAATTAGCTTGAGGTGGTTCTTGTATTTAATATTGTATCCATAGTGTCGTTAATTTTATAGAAAATATTTTGTTTCTCCTAATTTTGTTTATCGACATTCATAGTTTTTACTTTCCATATTTTCTTTTTGTGTGCTTATTCTGATAGACAAACTATTTTGGCGTGGTGAATAGTCTAGTGTTCACAAATTTGCAATACAATAGAGAGTTTAGAGCGCAATGAAAACAATTTGTTTTCAAGCCGGCAAAGCTGAAATGAACTTCCACCCCACCCAACCCCTCTCGTTCGCAACTCAATAAGAGACTTTTTGCTAGCGTCATGATATATTATGATGACGTGGTTTGGGACTTAGACGAGAATTGTCAGATGTCTACCGAGAGAACGGAAGTGGGTGAAATGGCCCGTCGGTGTCTTGTGAACACAACAATTACTATGCATTGCATGAGGTCTTGATTCCAATTTTGATAGTGTGCGGGAAACGTGTGCTGCCTGCTAATTAAATGATAACGGTGCCAATACGGTGGCTGAAATGTCGATGGAAGTCGTTTGTGATTGCTTATGAATTATGTATAATGGGATAGGGATGGTAATTGGTGTGTGTGTGTGTGTGTGTGTGTGTAGCAGGTGATTTTGAACGAGTTCCTGGTGTGTATTGTGTGTTGGGGGGGGGGGGGGGGGATAGTAAATGGTTTGGAGTATATTATATTATATGGGCTA